>JANQBS010000030.1:0-251446 GCA_033085395.1 Xanthoparmelia taractica | reverse complement strand
TAATTAGGAGAATTCTCGATATTGACGATTTTTGGTGGTTGCCAAGACCGGCAAGGGGTTTCGCCACCCCCTGGTGGTGCTGTACCGAATGGTATTGGCAATAAATTTTCAAAGTCTGGAGGCACACTGAGCAATGGCATAGGCTACAAAGCGGATGAGGTTGATACGCGAACAGAGCGGGGGGTTACTCCCAACGTGCACAGACTCAGGATCTAGCCATAGAAGGCTCTTTTTGCTTACAGCGTCTGATAAAGACTGTGTGAAAATGCAGATGCAGGATCTTTCCCAATACCTTCAAACAAAGCTGAATGAAGAAGAAAGCTTCTTGGCTGACCTCGCGTTCACTCTCGCCGACCGTCGTTCAATGCTAGATTGGAGACTCGCAGCTTCGGCTTCTTCGACCCAGGAATTGCAGGCCGCTCTAGAGAGCAACGACGTCCATCTCAACCGTGCTTCGAAGACACCTGGTCTAGGCTTCATATTTACCGGGCAGGGTGCGCAATGGCCTGCCATGGGGCAACAATTATTGGTGTATCCCGTATTTACCTCCACGCTGAGAGAGGCGGACGGATGTCTTCGATCCTTAGGGGCAAAATGGTCACTATTGGGTGAGATCTGGTAAAACTATGCTGTCTATTGTAATGTGCTTACTGTGGGTAGATGAACTTGCCAAACCAACAGCGAAGTCTAACATTCACTATGCTGACATCAGCCAGCCTGCGACGACCGCCATCCAAATTGGTATTGTCGTACTTCTGCGACACTGGAATATCAAGCCGAGTGCAGTCGTCGGCCATTCGAGCGCAGAGATAGCAGCTGCTTTCAGTGCCGGGATCTTGAATATGGAATCTTGTATGCGCATTGCGTACCACCGCGGTGCGTTGGCTGTGAAGCTGAAGCAAGACTTTCCAAAACTTGCAGGCGGCATGTTGGCAATCGGGGCATCCTCAATGGAAGCCCAACGCCTGGTGGACAAGCTTGAGGATGCAAAAGTTGTCATTGCCTGTATGAATGGACCGTCACTAGTGACGGCCTCAGGTGACCGTGAGGGAATTGTGCAGCTGCAGCGACTGGCTGAATCTGAAGGACTCTTTGCCCGAACCTTGCGCGCAGATATCGCTTACCATTCACATCATATGGAGAACGTTGCAGAGACGTATCGCAAAAGCTTAGGTGACGTAGAGTCCGGTCATGGGCAGGAGGCGACGTTCTACTCCTCACTACATGGAAAACGAGCAGGTAGCGAAACATTGGGAACGGCTTATTGGGTGGCCAATCTCACAAATCCTGTCCAGTTTACCCAAGCACTTCAAGATCTTTGCGTCCACGAAGGAGATGCAAAGGTTGATACCTTGGTTGAGATTGGTCCTCATTCGGCCTTGCAGGCTCCAGTCCAGGATCTGCTCAAAGCAAACACTGACTGGGGAGGCAAGTTCAAGTATCTATCCTGCTTGAGAAGAGACGAAGACGCATGCTCAACTCTTCTTTCCGCAGTCGCTGACCTTGTTTCTCGAGGGTACCTTGTCAACCCATCACATGTGAATCTCGACGTGTCCAAAAAGGTGCTGGTGGATTTGCCATCATACCCTTGGATGCACAAGAGACGCTATTGGTATGAGTCGCGCTTGAGCAAAAATCATCGCTTCAGGAAGTTTCCCCGAAACGATCTTCTAGGGCACCTTGTCAATGATGTAAACGACTTGGAGCCTCGATGGAGGAGCAAACTCCTGCTCTCCGAAATTCCCTGGCTGCGTGACCACAAAGTACAGTCTACAACCGTATTTCCATTTGCAGGGTACGTTTCCATCGCAGTTCAAGCGGCATACCAACAGGCCATCGGTGCAGGCCAGACAGTGACCAGTTCTACAAAGTACAATTTCCGCGAGGTCACAGTCCATCGGTCTCTCGTCCTGGCGGAAACATCCGAGGTTGAACTATCTGTCACCTTCAAGCGGCGGAGAGAGGGAAGCCGCGGTGGCTTGGGGGACTGGAGTGAATTCACCATCTACTCTTGCACCGAAAGTGCAGCCTGGTCAGAACACTGTCGGGGCCTTATCACCGTAACCAGCGTTGATGGCGAACCAAATGCGGTCGATGGTAAAGCCGCACTGGAGGCTAGGACCTCAAAGGTAGAAAATTTGATCGAGGAGATGAGGTCCGAGTGTACAACCTCAGTTGATGGTGACCTGTACTACAGTAAGGTATCCGACATAGGTCTCCAATTCGGCCCGAACTTCCAGGGCCCTCGTGCAGGCTTGGTAGCCCCCGGTCAATGCATAGGAAAGGTCTAGATCGCAGATACAGCAGCCTCGATGCCACAAAACTTTGAGAGTGATCACATAATTCACCCCGCAACGCTAGACTCTTGTCCACAGAGTGCGTCGCTGGCTTGGAAGGGCATTGACCTGGAATTCCCTACCCTTTACGTCCCTACTTACGTCAAGAGCATGTCCATCTCTCACGGTATCCCTAAGAGCCCCAGTCACGAGTTGAGCGTCTATACGAAAGTGAGGGTGTCCGAGTCTGGCCAAGAACTGGTGGTCAGACAGTTAGTCACAGATACGGGCAACGAAGACGCCCAGCCAGTGATCGATATCGATTGTTTGAACAGCTCTGCCCTGTCGATTTCGGATCATGAAAACCCCTCGAACAGTAAACGGGGCTTGTGCTTTGCAACGCAATACGTAACGTGTGTTGGCTTCCTGACGCCGGCGCAGCATCTCACGGTATTCCCACCTGCAGGGAAAGAGCTTCAGGGCAGAGAACAGAATAGTATGGCCCAGCGAGCAGCTTTGCATTTTGCTCGTACAGCTCTTACAAAGCTGTCATCCAATGACATCCAAGCGCTAGGTGGCCACCTTAAGAAGCTGTACAATCTTCTGGCTGCAAAGGTGGCGCAAGGGCTTAAGACAGGTATTCTATACCAGTGGCCTGACTGGATACAGGCTAACGATGTCGACATTGCTGAATTCTTGAACGCGGTGGGGTCGTCATCCCCTTTTGGTAAGCTAGTCTGCCAGATGGGAAAGAGCCTACCGGCAATGGTCCGAGGACAGGTGGAACCCTCGTCTATAATGCTGAAGGACGGGCTACTTGAGCGTTTCTATCAGAGTTGTATCTCTCTGGATCAAGCTTACATCAGATGTAGCCGCTGGATCAAGGAATTAGGGCGTCAGAATCCCCAAATGCGGATACTGGAGATCGGTGCTGGGACTGGCATCGCCACTGTGCACGTACTCAATGCCCTAACAAACGAGGATTGAGCGGCACCATCCTTTGCTAGCTTTGATTACACTGATATCTCTTCAAACCTATTTGAGAGGGCCAAGGAAAAGCTGGAAAAGTGGAGCGGACTCATTGATTACCGTCGGCTCGAAATTGAACACGATCCCATTGAGCAGGGATTTGAGCCGGATTCCTACGACTTAATTGTCGCTTCGGAAGTGCTACATGCGACGCCTCACATGGAAAGCACCATGCGGAATGTACGGACGCTTCTTAAGGACGGTGGCAAGCTTGCGATCATCGAGTCGACCTCATTGACCATGTATCATAGCATTGTGTTCGGAACATTGCCAGGTAACCGACTATTAACATCCAATCAAGATAGTTGCTGACCCCAGACTAGGTTGGTGGCCGGGAGAAGAACCAGAGCGTAGCGACGGTCCTGTTCTTACTGAGGCTCAGTGGGACGTACTACTTCGGCAGACCGGATTCTCGGGGCTCGATGGCTCCCTTCCTGACAACATTGACGATCCCTCAGAGCCGTCGGTGGGGGGTGACTTCAAGCGATACCCGAAGGCTTCTCTGTTGCTCGCAAAGCCGTCCCAAACCTTCAAAGTTGAGAACCTTAAGGAGACTCTGATTGATGTGACCGGCAATCCTCCAGACCTCCAGCATCTTGATGAACTCAGCGCTGCCGGCTCTGAAGGTAAAATTTGGATAGCGCTCACTCTTGAGGATTTCTCCTTACTCCAAATCTCCGAACGCCGTTTCGTTGCACTCCAAAATGTACTTCTGAGGAGCCATGGCATCTTATGGGTCACGCGCGGAGCAAGAGATCGTTCACCAGAGGCTGCCATGATCGAAGGCTTGGCCAGAGTGTTACGCTCCGAGAATGCCGCCGTCAAACTTGTAACTCTTGACTTGGATGATAGCCCTTCCCTTTCAGATATTGAGACCGCTAGCATAATCGCACGAGTTTATGCGCATGTCTTCGGATGCGATGATACCACCGCCATCGATGATGACGAATTTGTCGAAGAGAAGGGGATCATCAAGGTCCGCCGTGTTATTGAGGACGGAAACAAAGACCGATACATCATGCGGGAAACACAGCGACCTGTGCCAGAGCCTCAGCCGTTTGTTCAAGAGGGCCGTAATCTACGGCTGAAGCTTGGGACTCCCGGCCTCCTTGACAGCATCTACTTCGAAGACGACCTCACACTCAAGCAACCAATCGCGGATGAGGCAGTAGAGCTGGAGATCAAGGCTACCGGAGTAAGTACGCCCTTACTGTGAATATCATGTCAACTAACCTGTCTCCATCAGATGAATTTCAAAGACGTCATGATTGGGCTTGGCCAAATTCCATTTTCAGATATAGGCCTCGAGTGCAGTGGGGTAGTGACCGCTATTGGACGACGAGTTCAAGGCCTAACTGTAGGTGATCGCGTCTGCGGATTGACTCCTGGGGGGTACAGCAACACCACTCGAATATTCCAACCCATGATAGCCAGGATCCCTGATAGTATGAGCTTCGTGGAAGCAGCTTCAATACCCATCGTTTTCTGTACCGCCTACTACTCCTTGATTGACATCGCAAGGCTTGTACCTGGGGAGTCAGTGCTGATACATGCCGCAGCTGGCGAGTCAGAAAACAACGCGCGAGCTGGTGGATGAACTCAAGGGTCATGGAATAGAGGTCATCGTCTACGCCTGCGACATAGGTGAAGAGGAACAAGTCAACAGGATGATCGAGTACGTTAAAGAAACAATGCCACTCATTCGAGGAGTCTTGCATGGAGCAATGGTTAACCAAGTAAGTCATCACCTCCCAAAATCATGTCAGCCCCAGGAGCTAACGGAGGGGCGGTCAGGATGTTTTGTTTGAAAAAGCCAGCGTCGATGACTGGAATGCGGTTGTGAGAGCCAGAGTGCAAGGAGCCTGGAATCTCCACCATGGTCTTCTAGGAACCGAATTGGACTTTTTCGTCATGCTTGCATCTGTGGCCGGTATCATCGGCTCGCGGGGACAGGCAGCCTACAACGCAAGCAACACATTCATGGACGCATTCGCCGAGTACAGAATGCAGCAAGGACTAACCGCATCGACAATCGACATCGGCGTCGTGACAGGCGTAGGCTACGTGGCGGAGCACATGGATCGAGTGGCCCAGATCACAGTCTCAGTCTTCCATGACTCCCTCGACGAAAAAGAGTTACTGGCATTTGTCAAAGCCGCCATCAACTTCGACCCGAAAGACGCTTCGAGCCGGCAAACCATTACCGGGTGTAAGTTGTTGCCGGGTGAAGTCCTTCCCTGGTGAGCAGCGCACCCGCGATTCTCCCACATCCTGCGCGGCACGCAGAACACCACCGAGAACGTCACGAAAAAGGACAAGACCGTTTCCATCCGAGACTCGATGAAGCAGGCCCTTTCTCTAGTCCAGGCCCAGCGAATCATCGAAGAGGCTTTGATCGGGAAGATAGCCAGCATCTCCATGACGCCGAGGGAGGACATTGACCTCGACAAGCCCCTGGCCGCCTACGGCATGGACTCGCTTGTTGCCGTCGAAGTCAGAAACTGGATTGTCAACGAGATGGCGGCCAACATCTCCGCTTTGGAGTTCCTTGCTAGTGCTTCGCTTGCTGGGCTCGCCAAGGCGGTCATCAGCAAATCCACGTTGATAGGCCAAAGTGCGATGTCTGCTTTGGCGACAGAATGAGCATTTATAGCATAATGTGACAAACTTTAGTGGTCATGATTGAAGAGTTCAGGGAGGAGTACAGCATATAACAGTATACTGATCGAGACTTGTATCTACTATCATAACCATTCCGAATGATCTTGGGCTAGCGGTATGTCAACTACCGAATGAAAAGTATTTATTCTCCACGCCTTGACCGTCCAAGCTCATTTCCATGACTACTTCGTCCCAATTTGTTTCACTCTTCAGCATGTCTCATAACATTGGGGGACTTTAGCGTTGTACATCCATCATCCATCACAAGTATTAGATCCAATTCCCAACCAGCGCTGACGATTCTAGAGCATTTGTAGATAACAGAAAGCTCGATACCTAATGGCGCTCGTACTCATACAACTACCTAGCATCTTCTTCCCATCTCTTCAGAGCCCATATAGATACGTCGCACTTGAGCACTCGAATTTCCTCCCTCCCTCCCTCCCTCCCTCCCTCCCTCCTCTGGACACGAAAACGCGCCCACAGGACAGGGAGAGAAAACGCACAGGCTTTCTCGCCTGCCCAACGACGGACAACACATCACCCCACCCTCCTCGAAAAACACCTCATCATGCCACGAAAGTAGACCATCTCGCCAGCACACAACTCCGACCTTCGATCGCCCTTGCCCTGCCATACATACAGACAGATATACATTCAAATCATGCGATCTTGCAGCTCTCATTCATACCGTACCGTGGATCCGAGATAAGGGTGCTTTTTTTTTGTCTTTTTTGGGGAGGGGGGGGGGAGGGGGCAAGGCTCTAGGCCCAGTAAGTAACGGATGTCCTATAAGTCGAGCTCGTTCGGGCGGATCTACCACACAGGAGCGGCTAAGGCCCTGGATTCTTGAGGGCCTGTGTCGTAGTGGTACAAATCCTTCCTCTACATATATTCCGCTAGACCCTGCTCCAAGAAAATCCCAGCCGAGCCATTCGGAACCTCAGCGAGGTACCTTTTTACTTGACTAACTTTTACTGGACTCGAGACAATTCAATTCACATCAATCGGATCTCATCCGGAAATATTCATCAAAGAAGAACCCCACCCCTACCTAAGCTACCGAACCTACATGCCTCCGCTCCACACCCAAACACCCTACACACCTCCCCGACCAAAACCCCCAGTATCCGAGAAGCTCCGTCCACAACCTCCGATCCCTCCTGCCAGCCTCCCCCACCCTCATCCTTACTGCACGAAAAAACCAAAACAGCCTTTGCTTTCTCCATGGCCCATGTCTGCCCACATACTCACACACTCACGTTACTACACGTATAGTAACTTATCTTTAAGCACAAGCACCAGCACAAGCACCAGCACAAGCACCAGCACTTTGCTGGCATTCTCATAAGGAAGCTAAAGAAAGAAAGGGATCTTGCGTTCTGAGCATTTAGTAAGTGCTTTGTTCGTTGTTCGTTGGGGGCAGTGTTGGGGAAGGGGAGGGGGCTTGCTTTAGGTGGCTGTCAGTAAGAGAAGAAAGATGACGAGACGGAATGGGTTTGGAAGAACAGGGATTTGGTGGCAGGGGGCCGGGGTAGGGGAGGGGGGGGGGCGCTTTTGTCGGCCGCTTTTGTAGTTGAGATACAAACTTTGTTGCAATGAAGATAGCGAATGGGTGTTGTAGTCGTCGGTGTTGCTTACATAGACCACCAGACCATCAGACAATACACGCGCGATAGCCACGTCCTCGTACATTGAACTAACAATGTTCTGAGGAAGCACAGCTCATTGAGCTTTTTCAACGCAAGAAGGCTTTATTAAGCCAAGGAGAGATGAGAGGTGATAGCTTCCACCCCCAAAACATGATGAGGAAAACATGTAGGTCGGAGCAATTCCTGTAACATTCCTGCACACCCCACCTCATAATTTCCAAAAATCTGATAGACATTGATCTGTAGTTCCGTGCAACACCTATCGTTCTCCTCTTCCCCACAAGAATTCTCTGGTAAGCTCACGTATCAAAAGTTCTGACGCTCAACTCGAGGGAGAATTTCTGGCCGGAGAAGCTGTACATGGCCTATAGCGTCCGTAGCCGTATCCAGAAGAACCATAGGCACAGTGGTCGAAATCGACAATGTATTCTTATAGCGCCACACAGCAGCGTAGCAATTTTTTCCGACTCCTCGGTCCAATTGATTGGATGAGCCCGAGTAGATTGACTACTTCTGACTGGCATTGTGCGATACGCTGCTCATGCGCTCTCTGTATATCCCCCGATTGTGCTGGGTCGCGTTTGATCCCACTCTCGAAATGGCGAGGGACGTTAGACCATAGTACTGAGCTCCTGCCCTTCGTAATCTTTGACGTTTAACATCTTTTGTATCGACGGCTTGGCCAATAATCTTACACATAAAGCTGAAGAACCACCAGTCTTGTAGAACAACGCAGATCTCTAAAAGCCATCGCTTGGATGTCTGACTGCAACGACATTGAATCTATTCCGATTGATGCGTTTTTAATATCCAAGGAAAGGTGTCTGTCAGAAGTGAAGAATTTCTAGCGGAGGATGTTCAGGATATTCGGAATACGTCCATCTCAACGCTTTAGTTGGATTTTATCTGACGACTCGGAGTGCCGCAGTATCTTTCATTGGTGCCTTACGGTTCCACATGACTCGTGAGGGATTCGGTAGCGCGAAGCCTGGAGGTTTTGGGCAGACGTCAGGTAGCTGTGAAACTTACGATGTTGCAACAGGTGATTGGCCGCGGGAAGACCATCCCAGACTGAGGACAGGATGTCACAGTCCTAGAACATGGATATTTGAAGCGTACCAGGCAGCAAGTCACATTTTCCTCCTCCTTTCGGGCGGCGTAATTTCCATTCGGTTTGCATGACGTCCTGACGGTTTGTCCTTCCGTCCCAATGTGCTGCCATAGTCCTCTTAGGCGAGAAGCTGCCGCTGCTGTCCGTAAAGTACTTCCTGGGCTCGGTGCTCTATAGAGTACCCGTTGTCGTCGTGAGCAAAGCACGATCCCATCTCCCGGCCCTCCACGTCCCCTCCATCCCGATCGCATCTCAACCCCAAACCCCCACCTCAACCCCCCTCCTCCCTATCCCCCTCCCCCATCACCTCCTCAAGCCCCCCCTCTGCACCACCCTCCACCTCCCCCCCCCCTCCTCCTCCTCCTTCCTCCGCACCCTCATCTCCCCCTCCCCCATCACCATCACCACCCGCACTCTCCCCCCCACCCTCCCCCTCCCTAAGCAACCACGCAACAACATCCCCCTTCTCACTCCCCTCAGCCTCAAACACCGCATCTCTCCCCGCCTTATTCGTGATCGTTACATCCGCTCCCGCTCCCACGAGAAGTTGGACAGCGGATAAATGGCCGTTGAGCGCGGCCCAGTGGAGGGGCGTGTTGCCGGATACGTTTTGTAGGTTTATAGAGAGGGCGTAGGCGTAGTTACTAGAGAAAGGGGAGGAGGAAGTAGAGGAAGAAAAGGAGGAGGAAGAGGAGGAAGAGAGGGCGAGGAGGTGTCTCATGGTCTCTGTCAACCCACGACCTTTGTTAGCCATTGTGAATGCGCGGGCATGTTATTTACTGACCTGTATGTCCGTTGGCGGCCGCCATGTGCAGGAGCCCATTGCCGCTGTCTCTGTCGACGGCTGCTACGATGATGGTTGCGGGAGTCGTGGAGAGGGTTTTGGCGAGGAGATCGACGGCGGTTGTGAGGTCTGAGGTTTCGCCGAGACGGGCTAGGTAGAGGAGGTCATCGATTTGGTCTGTGGTGAGGGAGGTGGGGGTTGCGGTGGGCATTTTCGGAATTGCGGGTGTGCGGTGTGTGATGGCGGAAAAGGGGAATCCAAAGGTGAGATTGTTTAGCGTCACTCCTTAATGGATTCAAGTCTCTTTTACGAGCATAAACAGGAAAGCCTATGATCTATGTTCTGGACGATAGATAGGGGTTTGTAAATAATTACTTGTATCCATACCACCCAAGCCTGAAACGTGAGTCTACTCCCATGATCAAGGCCACCAGCAAATCGAAAGCATCAACACAGACGCCCTCGCTCGACAGAATGATATATGTACAAGTAATGTCGAAACCATGAATGATCAATCAGTCGCGTAACCAAGCCCGCCTCTTTTCCTCTTTCTTCTCTTTCCTCTTTTCCTTGAAAGCCTTCAATTCCTGCTTGCTCAGCTTCTTCCCGCTCCTTTCGGCCTTCAAGCTCTTCCCATTATGACTATTCGCCGCAGCATCTACATCAAAGAAAGCACTCATCTGCCGCTTGCTTTTATTCTCATCATTATGGTTCTCCGGATTGATGTTATGAGGCTGCCACTTCCCCGTGAACCGGTTAAAGACCCCAGTCGCGGTATAGATAGCAGCAGGATCAGCAGGCTGTCCGGTGCCATCTTGTGGCGCCTGCTGTTCTTGAGCATAGGAAGCATTGGGATCGTAGTCGCCGTGTATCGCGGGGTCATATCCTCCGTATGGTCGCTGTGATGGTGGGGTTGGGTCTTCGGTTCCTGGCGCTCGGTCGGCTAATCTGTCGTAGTTACCCACGCCTGGTGCTGCAGGTTGGGTGGCGTCGGGAACGCGAGGGTTAGTCCATTGTGATTGCTGAGTGAAGCGGTTGTAGAAGTAGTAGGCTTGGGCACTGTCATCCCAGACGGGGTCCCAGCCGTCATCTTGCACAGGTGGTACTTCCATTGGTAGGGGAGGTGCAGTCTCACCCTGCTCATCGGGCAATGGTGGAGCAACTGCAGTAGTTGCAGAGGATCCGTGAGGGGTTTCTAGTCCCATATTCTCCACCTGATGTACCCCAGGCGTTTCCTCTTTTCCGCGGTCTGGTGTGGCCTTGGCGGCTTCTGTCCGAGTGCTGCCTCCTTCGCTAGCTGGATCCATCGATGGCTTGGTGGATGTCATTGATATATTAGTGAGGGTCAGCTGGTTCTGAAACAAAGGAAAAGTTGCCCATAAAAGACGATGGGGTTGTGATGATTGAAAAGTGAAGAACATCTGATGGGCATTTCTCTAGCTTTCAACTAGGGAGCTGACTTGTCTAGAATAAGTAAGGTCGATCTCGGTTACTCCCTTAGCTCCAAAGCTTAGCTAAGGTACCTTAAGATCTTCAGGGTTCAGGGTTCCCCGCCTGCAGCATGAGATCATGTCCAAGATTGGTTGGCTCAATTTAGTGCGGAGGAATATGTATATCGAAAAATCTTTAAGCTAGAGTCGGGTGATAAAGTACAACAAGTACAACAATGAGATGGTCTGCTGACCTTCATATATTGCCTCTTATTTCCCTTATATCACTGCGCCAAATTCTACAAAGGGCCACTGAACAAAACCGCCAGCTGGACAGAAGGGCGCTTCCCTACTGACACGACCGCCCCAAAATGACTTCTCTCAATATGTTCAGCCAGCTGCTTGACAAGAAGAGAGAGATTGTACTCTTCTCCGCCACCGCCATCGCCCTCTATGGCTATGATCAGGGCATGATGTCCCTCATCAACACCAATTATGACTATCTCGACACTATGGGTATCGAGGAAGAAAATCCCCTCGTTGGTGTCATTGTCTCCGTCTACTATCTCGGCTGCGCAGTCGGCGCCATCTTCGCCAGTCTATTAGCCGACATGGGAGGCAGAAAGCCCAGCATCTTTGCTTGCTTGGCGGTGACCTCGTTGGGAAACCTCTTCATGTTCGTTGCCGGCCTAGGCTATAGCAAGGGTGCAATGACTATGATGTTTTTGGGACGCATCATCATGGGCTTGGGCGTTGGTGGTATTGATGCTGTCATCCCCGTCTACTCGTCCGAGTTGAACTCCGAAGGCGGGCGAGGGGAAGCTCTGGCCAAGGAATTCCAATCCAACATCTTTGGCCTCAACATGGCTTTCGCCATCAATCTTGCTGTCACCAATGGACTCGGCAAGGACAACCAATGGGGTATGCCTTCTTCGAAAAATGCAAAGATACCTAGCTAACGAGTACCAGCTTGGCGTATACCCATTATTGCCATGCAAATCTACCCTGTCCTCCTCCTATCTGTCATATATCGCCTCCCTGAAACGCCCCGATGGTTCATGTCCCGCAAACGGGAAGAAGACGCCAAAACAGCGCTGACTGAAATCTACGGAGAGGACGATATGAAGGAGAAATTTGACGACCTTAAAAAGGCCCAGGAAGAAGAGTCGACCCACGCCATCGGCTACAACGATATGATATGGCCTGGAAGCAAACAATTCCACCCAACAGTAGTGACGGTCATGGGCCAGGTTAATCAAGCATTGACTGGTTATGGCGCCGTCAGCGTGTACGGTCCACAGATTTTTGAACTCCTGGGCTTAGGCGTTTCCGTCTCAGAATACCTCACCCAGGGCAACTACATCTCCTACTTCTTCCTAATGACTTTCGCCTGGCTACTCATCGATCGCGTCGGTAGACGCGTAATGATGGTTGGCGGGTCCTTGGGAATGTCGATCTCCTTCTTGATCCTCACCTTGCTTGGTGGCCTAGTTCAAAACGCCGACAAACTTAAGATACCCGATTTGCCCATCGCCATCGTGGGCAGCGTCGTTCTGTTCGTAGCAACGGGCATCTTCGGCATCGGCTGGCTGTCTCAGCCCTGGTTGATTCCGACGGAGATTTTCCCCTCGACGTCCCGCGCTCAAGGCTCCGCCATTTCCGTCGTCATCTGGGGACTTGCAAACTTTGCCGTGACACTGCTTACGCCGATCGGGTTCAACAATCTGAGCTATTGGCTTTTTCTGGTGTTCGCGGCCACCAATCTCTTTGCCGGGTGGTGGACTTGGGTAAGTAATTTTTCGACAACCAGCTCCCACCGAACAGTGCTGACAGTACCCTGTAGGCCTATTCCCCAGAGACCGGCGGCAGATCATTCGAAGAGAATCAGGCCTTCTTCGACGATGCCAAGGAACACGGCACCTGGAGCGTACTGAAAGTGAATAAAGGCGACTATCGTGGAATGCCTCAAGGGGAGAAAGGGGACGGAGAGACTCAGCCATTGCTGGGCAATGGTTCGTGAGACACGAGACTGGATATTCTTGTGCTTGAGGACATTTTTGGCTTACTGTTTACTTACGTAAGCATCTACAGCTCAGCGCATGATCTTTTGTCCCTTGATCTAGAAGCATGTGTTCGACATAGAGTTCCATGAGATCCATGAAGCAGGACAACATCCGCTAATCCAAGGCTAATATGGAAGCACCCATGTTCAGTGACTAGCATTACATAACATCGTGCTCAGAGTTCTGGATGTATCGTGAGATCATTTGAATACGAAGACCTTAGCATGCCATATATCCCCCCCTCCCTCTTCAAGCCGTATCACCAACACCACCATCCTCAACCACGATCCTCCCCTCCACCCTAGGCGCAATGCCCTTCGTCCAATGCGGCAACTCCCACTCCCCGCTCTTCTCCCCCACCATCCCAACGTCCCTCCTCTCAATCCCCGCGAGATCCATCCATCTCCGTGTATAGACCCTAGCGATATGTCTCTCCCTTCTATCATTCTCTTCCAAGCTCCCTGCGCTCGACGGCAGATTATTAAGATGGTGGTGGTCGTTCTCGTCATCGGTATCACTATCCACAAGTCTACCGTCGACGTGCGTTTTATCTGTTCCGGCTTGGCCGCGATCCTGCTTGGTTGTATTCTTCTTGAGAGGACCAGGCTCATGCACCTTGCCGCCGGCGTGAAGACGGTCATGCACGCCGCCCCAGTGGCGGTGCAAACTAGGCGACCAACGCGCCCACTTTCCGAGAACCTTCAACGACATGAAATACTGCCTCAGGACCATGCTGATGAGTATGCCGTTTTCTTCCGAGACGATCTCTTCGGCATCGCCGCCTTCGCTGCGGACGAGGAGGGAGTCGTAGCCATCTTTGCCCCGGCCCATGTAGCCTCTTGTCGCTATGGTGTATAACCCGTCCGGATCCAAGGGTTCGCCGTGGATTTTCGTCCATTTGATCCTGGATCCGGGAGCCAGGTGCGGGTTGTATGCGAATTGTATGTTTGAGACTTGGGGGAACCGGCCCTCTAACGCTGGGACGAGAGATACAGAGTTCTCGAGCGCTTCGAGTATCGCTTTTCCTTTGATCCGCAGGACGACGATCGGGTCTTCGAACGGGAAGCAATTGAGTATGTCTTTTAAAAGTAGGACGCCGGGTGGGTAAATCTGATCGCCACGTACAGTACCGCCAGCCATGAGAGCGCACTCGGCGTCATAATAGTGCCGCATCAGATCGCAGACGAAGTTGCCGAGATTGCTCTCCTTGGTTCTCGCAGTCGTAAAGCGGCCGTCCAGCGGCACGGCTGTGTATCCGACCGGTTTTTCCAGCTTGTGCCTCAGGCTTGACGTCAGCTTGTCGACGAGCTGCACCGTGGCTATGTCCTCGGGGATCGCGCGGGTGATGTCGCGGCGGATGATGTCAAAATCCCAGCCTGGCTGACCATTTGCTTTTCGGCGCGCTTCTATGTAGCTGAGCTGCTTGAAGTCGGTGCCTGAGCGGAGGACGTGGGTTTGGTTGATGATCTGATGCGCATAGAAGTGGTCATGGCCTCCTAGGACCAAGTCGATTAAACCTGGTGGTGTTTTCTCTGCCAGCTTGATGTCGCTAGGCTCTCGCGCGTGAGTCAAAGCGATGATTATCTGCGCGCCTTGGGAGCGAAGTGCCGGCACCAGTTCTATAGCGGTTTCACTCGCAGACTTGTAGATCAGGTTTGGAGGTAGGGAGTTGATGGTGCCCAGCCTGCATTCTCTGCGTAAACGATTGGAAATATAAATGATAACAATACGTCAATAACCTACCATTCCCGCTCTCCGAGTCCAATAATACCAACCTTGATACCGTTCGAAGCTTCCATTATTACAGTGTTCTCGCAGCCACCCAAAGCCTGGTTTTCTCCCAGACCAGGATCCAATACATTTGCCAATAACCAAGGAAAACCGCACTGATTCTTCAAATGCCTAAACTGAGCCACCCCAAAATCCAAATCGTGATTCTAGCAGCCGAAAACTGTCAGAAAGAGCAAGAGATCCGGCAATAGGACTGGCTACGACAATGAGAAGGCTTGCATACTCACACCCACGCACGCCACAGCCGTCTTCAGGTTGTTGAGAATAGGTACCATGTGCCTACCTTTAGTCACAGAGCTCTCGAGGCTGGGGTTGAACGCGTCGCCGGAGAACAGCGTCAGCAGTCCTGGCTGATCCGTATACTGCGCATGTGAATCGTAGTGGTTCGCCACAGTTTGAAACCGTGATACCCCTCCAACTGGCTCCGCGGATCCGGCTCTATTTTACCGAATCAGTAAACTTCCGTAAAAATATGTAGACATACCAGGGGTAGACTTCCGGATGGCGACATACTCGATGTGGTAGACGTCATTATAGTGCAGAAAGCGGAGATCTGGGGGACATTCGTCTCGGCGGCGGCTCTGCCAAGTGACAAACTCCGAGTCTGGGAATTCCTGAGCGGACATTTTCACATTGATGATGGGAAGAGTCGAAAGTGCAGAGAAAAGCAATTACAGAAGTGGCAAAAGGAAATGCACACCTTTGACGCGTTTGCCGCAGCCGCGGGAAAGGTACTACATCGATCATCACTTTGATCGTTGTTACTTCAATAACAATCCTACGTTGAACGGCCGATCTATTTATTTCATAGATTACATACTTCTTGACGCAGATTTCGTACTTGTCGACATATTTGTTCGCTCCGTCTCCTTCTATCAAACCACCCCATGTCCTCCACTGCGAAATTAGATTCGAGGGGAATAGATATAGGGGTCGAGTCAGCGTAGACTGTGGTCATCTCTGGAGTGCCTCGGTCGATGGTGACGGAGTTGAGGCTAACGTAGGCAATGTCATTCACGGTTGAGTTTGGAATGATCGCCGGCAGGCTGGGGTCGTGGACTACGCCGGACATTCCTTGAAGAGGATGTCGAGGTAGATGTTCGCTGGCGCTGCTGCAATCGCTGGGAGTACGTTCGCGAATTTGAATGGTGTCGATCGCTGGGATGGTTGTTCATGGAGGGAAATTCTTGAGCAACTTTTGAAATCGGTTTAGGGCGGAATATATTGGTGTGGCGATTTTGGATGAAGTTGTCTGCGATGCAGTCTTGGCCGTGGTGGCTGCTACTACGCTATTACATGGCAGCCCAAGGGCCATGACAATAACACCTCACAGAAGCATCATGGAAGTTTGCAAGGTCGGTATTGGATTTGTAAGGTTCAGATATAATGATTTGATAGAATGTAGGTGAGCCTTTGAGTAAATGCAGATATGGATCATATGCTTGAATAGTTGAAGTCTTGCATCTTCTCAAACTTCTTCGCTGAGATCAAAGGAGCTTTATTGGAATAGAACGGAATCAGACAGACGTGATGACACTATGAGTACGTATTTACTTGAGAGAGCGTTGACTTTGCGTGCTTTGGGTATCCTGACACCCCCAATAATCTTTCTCTAACGAAAAACAAGAAAGCTCGATGTGGTGTCTGCTTAGTATACTTCCGGTCAAGGTCGACCGCGTGCCCAAAGGGCAAGAGCGTGAAAACAAGGGGGTTTAAACAGCCGAACTGTCGCACCAACAAGGTCAACGAAGGATCTTAGAAAATGCAAACTCCAGAGAACTTGGGCTCGGGACTAGATATACAGAGCAATAGAATCTTTACAACATGAAAGCACAGATCCGCGATCTTGATTAGGGTATAGCAAGGCCTGACGTGTCACCATGTCTTGAAGATCCGAGACACAGGGCTATATGCGCATCAGCTGCTTTATCTCCTCAATGTACATACAACCCCGAGCTCAAGGTCTAGCGTAAATCGTCATCTCATTGCACACTTCTCTGACCGTGTTGACGCTTACAGTCAGTCATACTCCTCTTGCACAGGGGCAGATGATCAATTATGAATACCCAACCTTTCCATCGCCACAGACACCTTAGCTTCGTCTGCTGGATTTTTTGCTGTTGGCCTTGATTCTTCCCCCAGCACAGGGGTAGTATCCACGTCATCTGGAGCTCCCGTATTGCCCGCATCGTCCTCTGAGTCGTGCACAGCAACAGCAGCATGGTCAGTCGCGGCAGCAGGCGCTTCGTCAGTCATGATCGGTTTGGATCCAACTTTCCCCTTCTGCTTCTTGCCCCAATTCGCGGTTGCTAGGGCCTCCTTCTGTATCTGCCATATCGGTTCTCCCAGCTCGATGACCCGTTCACCGAATGTCTCAAGAAGATCAGATACGTCTTGCGCAAAGCCCGGCTCGCTAACGAACTTTGGCGATACTTCCTTACCATCTTGGGCGAGTGTGGGAAAGCTGAGCTGCTTCCAAACCTTCTTCCACTCATCAACAGCGGCCACTGCTTCTGGGTGCCCAGGCTGAACGTTCTTGGCAATGAGGTAAAAGGACCCCCTCCTTGTGTGACATGAGGTCGGCTTGAAGACCTGGAGCTGGGCGATGTCATCAAAGACGCGAAGGATCTTAATGGTTTTATAGGTCGCACAGCCATGAAGAAGCATTATAAGCGTACCGCCGCTTTCGATCCGCTGCATTGCCAGAATCAGCTGGCTTACTGTCAGCCGGGCAGCTTCCACCTCCTGCCGATAGTCGGCAATGTGGGGCTTGTGTGTTCGGAGCGCTTGACCGTCGCAGAAAACCAGGTCGAACCGCTTGCCAAACCATGGGCGCTTGTCAGAGAACTCTGAAATTTCGGAATGCTCGTGTGGAACTTCTTCAACACCAAATTCCGTGTGCAGCATTGTGATATCGCCGAACATTACTCCAACGCGCGAGTCTCGGCAGTGGAGGATCGGATGGCCGCCCAGATCCCGTGGCAGAGTATAAGCGCACACAACTGCGTGGGGGCTATGTTTAAGAACTGCTGCGGTGTAACCGCCGGGGGCCATGCAGAGGTCCAGGACCCGCGCATTGCTGCGTGACAGGCTCAATGCCCCTCTGCTAGCGGCATCCATCTCGTCTCCAATCTTACGCATTATGTCAAAAAAGGCCTTCCGCTGCTTCTTTTCTGCTCTATCTGCGTTGTGACGTTGCCATCTAAAATGGGCGGTAGCTTGGGGATTTTTCCAAACCTACTCGAAAGATCAGTGAAGGGATACCACTTTATGAAAAAGCTTGGAATCACTTACATTATCTTGCACCTTCACCAAACCACAATAAATCTCAGAGCGGGCTTCTAAGTATGATGAGACCATCTCATCCTCAGGGCTGAGCTCCGGCCGGTTTTGATCACTGTCCACAACCTCGTTTTCAGTATTGATGGAATCCATTTTGGAAGGACGGAAAGAAGCTGGGGGGGAGTGGTGAGCAGATCTATGGAGTTGGAGAGTGAGGTTTGTCCCACAAGCGGGGAAGAATGACGGTGAAAAGGTAGCCTTGCCGAACGGAATGGATACATGGGTACGTACTTGGTCCGAAAGTACTCCGGGCATTTGCAGGCTACGCTCTAGCGCCAAAACCCATCCTCTGACACTTGTGTAGATAGAGTTGGCATGGGCCTATCCGGGCCTCACTCTCGGCCAACTGCGCTTCAAGCAGAACAAGGGACGAAAAGTGCGGCATCAAGGAAGGACCGTGAAAGGTCAACAGGCATGTCAACCGCAACTCATGATTTAGCGCCGGGCCTATAAAGTGGATGTCTGACCGTCATGGAAGTAGCAGACCCAAGTCCCCCGATCTCTTGCCGCACCTACCAGTAAAAATTGTATTGAATTGCTCATCAATCGAAGGAGATTTTCGAGATATTTTGCGACCTGTTATACCCGGCCAGCTCCAGCCCACCCAGCCCTGAATCTCGGATGAAGCTAGCTATGTGCGCGACATTACGCAAATCAAACACGTTGTTGGCTTTGCGGGATAGCTCTGAACAGAAAATCCCGATTCATCATCTATTGTCGAGGTCAGAGCATTGATCGACTGTATACACACTAGCTCGTGAAGTATGCCGAGTAGAGGGAGATAGCTCTGGGAGTACTGCAACGATCACTGTAGGTCACCAACTCGCGCAGGAGATTGGTCAAATGTTGGGATTCAATGATGAATGAATGTTGTCAAATGCATACTAGGGAGCGGCCTGTCTCTGACACGTTGTTCGGTAGCTGTTTAGTCTCCGCGTATCTATCCGGGACACACTTGACGGGTGACAGCATTGCTATAACTGCATCGGATAATGTTGAAACGAGAGCAGATTTGAAGACTTAGCGACTAGCGTCTGGAGATACAAAGCCAATCAAGTAATAGCACAGGTATATTTAGGTGGTCTTTTTAGCACAAGACTAATCAGTAAATGAAATCCGAGCTGAACCCGGTATTGTCAGAGGAAGAGTTTTCCGCCATGAGCCGGCAATCCAGCACTTCGACCGATCAGGGAAGAGCCTTGGGTCATACAGCACAAGCTGGTGACAACGTCCTGTCACTTCGAATATCCCAGATCGATATCTGAACTGTAGTATCGAAGTTATTCCTCCACGCGTCATCAACCAGAGTTGATTGTACTCAGTGTCTGGTCATCGAGACCACGACCAAGCGTTCTATTCGTACGGAGGATATATAAGCATCTTTTGCAGTTTTATGGATATTGTCCGTATATGCAGGTCGGTTGCTCCAGTGTTGTGTACCTATCACAGCATCGCCTTTCTTGCGAGCTCAATCTTCCTCGCTGCCTCTCCTTGCTTCCAACCCCCTTTACTGACACATATAGCACTTCCGTCTCCCAGTTCTACCTTATCTTCGACGGCTGGGAAAGGGCAGGGGCAGTGATGCGGGAAGTGTACGCAAGCAAGGGTGCCAGGGCAAAGGTAATTCGAGCAGTGGGCTAACACGAGAGATTGAGATTAGCACAGTCTATCACGACAAAGGGAATCTAACTTGAGAGATGGAGGATACCTGATTCGTATGTTCGCTGATACCATTCGGAATCGCTGGCGACATTCTGCTGCTGCTGTGGTTGCTGCTGTTGCTGCTGGCCGCCTCCCTGACTGAACATCTGTTCGAAGAATTGGAACTGCGCAGATGCTAAACCAGCTAGCGCGCAGACTAAAGCGAAAAGAATGACCTTCATTGTGAATTGTTCGGCGGTGTCGAGATTGATTGAAGAAAGAGAGGCCAGCTGTTTGATATTTGAAGTGAATTCGCTGACTAAGCGCGGATCCACTTTTTCATCTTGCGACAGCAGAGATCAACTTCATTGCTCTGGGACGTCCCATTTACCACTGACATGCCTCCTTCATGTCTTCGATCACCACGTCTGGCGCTATCATCTCACGCATCGCCCGCATTCCAATGGCCTCCTCTCCTCCCGCTCCACCATTCCCGCCCCGCCTCTCACGCCTCAGAAGGCCGCGCAAATAAGGCCGCCCAAGGCCCTGGCAAACGACTCGGCGCCAAGAAGGGAGCCTCTCAGCTCGTCGTTCCCGGTAACATTATATTTCGCCAACGTGGCACGCACTGGTTCCCTGGTGAAAACTGCGACATGGGGCGTGACCACACCATATTCGCAAAGGAGAAGGGATACGTCTGCTTCTATAAGGATCCAGAAAGGCATCCGAAGAGAAAGTACATTGGCGTTGTATTTGAAAGGGGGATGAAGTTGCCGGTACCGAGAAATAAGCCGAGGATCAGACGTTTGGGTCTGGTGGGAAGGGAGAGAGAGCTAGGAACACTTGCTACGGCTACGCCTCCTAGGGTCGCTAGCGGAAAAGGAGATGAGGGGTTGGAGGTTGGAGGCATGGTAGATCAGGATGGAACATTGAGGCAGCAGGACAAAAGGACGAGGAGGAAAGTGCCGCAGTTGAAGAAGATGGAATGGAGACCCGGGTACCAATACCGAGAGTCGAATTGGCATATTGGAAGGGCGGCAGAGAGGGCGCAAGTGAAGGTTAGGGAATATAAGAGAGGTGACCGGTACTTGGCGTGGCGAAAGTTGAACGCGAGGAAGAAGAGGAATGCGGAGAAGAGAGCATTGAGTTCGAGGAAGAAGAAGGGATCGAAGAAATCACGGAAGTGATGGAAGCCGAAAGCACAGGCAGCCGTGATGACAAACCACGTCAGTTTCTCAGACCGGACTTTTCAAGTATCAACCGAGTAGGGCGAATGATTACGGTGAAGCTCAATTCACAAATTAGGTCAAGCATACCCTCCAGAAAATGTGTTTCCAATCGCTCCAAGCGCAAATATGTCTTCATTACGCACATCATACTTTTGATGTTTTCAGGCCTCATACCGATCCCGTGCCTTAGCGTCCAGTGTCTTCTATCCCATCCCCTTCTTTGTGTTTGCTCAAGTACGGATTGATATACGGCTAGCATCCAAATTCAAGCTTTCTACATCCGCTATTTCAGCTGTACCCTGATTCTACACCATGTACTACAACGGTTGAGCCATATCTATCTACCGTTACGGTTTCCTTCCTAGTCCAACACACTTCGTTGGACGCGTTGATTCCATCTCGTCTACTATTACAGGCTTTGTCACACTCCAGAGTATTGCATCCTACGCATGGGTCGATCCTCTGAACTTTTTTGTGTCTCTCCAACTCTCTCGTCGTGCTTTTCAAATTAAAAAAATACAAATATAATGCGTTCATGGCTGGCGAAGTCTCTGCCTGGACAGGCGCAAAATTCTACGCATTTGCATCCCTCGAATTCTCTCATCTACTTACTCATGAACAATTAGTGCATTATACCGAGGAGTCTCATACTCTTAGCCAAAATGCGCGGTGGTAATGCCCTCAAAGGCTTGGCATACTTGCCCGAATGGGTCAGTGCTACGTAGAAATTTGAATATAATCGAATATACTGAGTCCTTTGGCCATGACCCACCCAGAATGAATTGCATTATTTCGAAAAATGCATTATTCCTTGACGTGTATAAAAATGCTCCAATATTCCCATGTTACAATGATCTCCAGAACACAGACACAGCTAGTTTACCCCTTTCTCAAGCATCAAGACAACTCAGTAATTATTCAGCAACAGCAACAGCAACAGCATCAGCAACAGCATCAGCATCAGCAGCAGGAGCAGGAGCAATTACAGCACCAGCAACAGTGACAGTGACAGCACCGTCATCATCAACATCCATCATTCAACTCCACGGGCAACAAGAGCGATGGCCGTCCATCTTCCATCCTACTTCACCAATGACATGTCCTTAATGGAGTACAGCAACTCCTTTGAATTCCTTCCGGCAGCTGCTCCCCTAGGTCCCACTGCCTACCGCCAAGGGAAGAGAGCAGCACAGGGCGACAGACGAATCCCACGCCGTTCCAACGCCGGTAGAGGTCTTTTATATGGCAGCACTCCCGACTACAGCAGAGACTTCAATCCCAAGTTGGGTGTCATCGGATCTGGACGTACCAACCCAAGAATTTTCGGCAAAGACTTCAACAGCACCTACATTAGCGACCTCTATCATACCAATGACAGGCTCACCAGCCCCAAGACCTCCAAATTTGCCAACCTCTTCCCGCCAAGCGAGCCACAGGAAGAGGCCAGTACTGCAAAGCTAGCTGGCCAAGACATCCGCATCATGACCGCCGCCGACCCTGTCCCTGACCAATACCTGCCTGATCACGACATCATCCGATCCACTCGCCCCCAATCATACACCCATGGAGACATGTCCAACCTTCGCCCAGATGACCGAGGCATGGACGCCGCCACATGCGCCGAGTGGTACCGCATGTCCACGGCTCCAGAGGGTCAAATGCCAGTCATCGCCAGTGAGTCCGACGACAGCGCCGCCTCCACATCGAACAGGGTCACCTTCGACCTGGGAGCCCAATTCGCCACTCGCTCAACCGACGAGCAGAAAGCCAATTGCAGGGCCAAAGCCCGTGAAATGGTTAACAAAGAGGCAATCGCTGCCAGGGATACACACGCGTTGACCATGAGTATGCTTCAGGAAGACGACGAGACTGCCCTCCTCACCAGCACGATTACATTGCGCAATGTCATCGACGGCATGCTTACATCAGATGTCATCATCAATAGCACTAGCGCCATTGCCGACCAGAGCACCGCCACTGATGATTCCGTGGTAGAGGAGGAGGAAGAATAGTACGAAAGGGTAACCTACACTCATCTTCAGAACCCTTGGACATTGGCCGACAAGTGTTTCTAGACGCTGATAGAATCGGAGAGGAGTACAACACATGTGTGCATTACTCTTTAGTACTGTTGCTATAGGCAGAAGAAGCCTAGTCAAATGACAAAAGGAGGACATGATTTGACTTTGGCAATGTCCTCGTTTTGCTCTTCATACATACACTGTTTAGCTAGTCAACGCAAATTTAATCGAAACCGTCTTTACACCAAAGAAGAGCCTCTCGTCGCATGTGAGATACTTACCATACCCTCCACACCAAGAATCTTGACTTGAAAAAAAAACTGGCTACGTAGCTCCACTCTTTTCTGCGGGGATATCTGTGTAGCTCGTTTGAAAAGTTCAAGCAAGTCACTATCATGTTCTCAAGACTGTGTGGATCTGCTCCATTGCCCGCTCGTTATTGTTAGATGTGTTGAAGGCAAACAATAGTGGGTTCTCTTAGAGGAGGTCGTGCGGCAACATCGCTAAACCACGTTAGGCAATTTCAACTGCATCCGAGGTCGCACAAGACACTTTACGATTCTAATGCCACGGGATCCCTATACACAGATTTTGGCAGGGAAAGAAGGCAGCCGCAAGTTACTTTCTTCTACAACAACCACAGTCTACAATATTCAAATGAGAGATAGTGTGGCTATTCCTCTACGAAAAACGGTCGCTGTGCATCACTATTCTTCCGTTCTTCTTACCCAAATTATTCCTTGCATGAATATACTCCGAAGCCCAATTTTTGGGAACTTCGGTCGCCAAAATCGTAAGGACGCTGGACATAGGTGATTTATGCCCTTCTCTCCACTAGGAATATTTTTCTTTGAGCGAATCTAAGTCATATGCAAATCTCTTCCAATTCTCCCAGCAGAGCTCCAGCATATTTGGCCTCAACATCTCCTCTGCTAGCACCTTTCATACCTTGTCAATAGGTAACCACCCCCGTGATGGCTTTCTTCTTAGCATTTATACCTCGGACTTATTGGAAAACCATCAAGGTCGTGCCATTGACAAATTTAATTTTCCATCACTCTCATGGGCGATCTAATGCTCGATTCAGAGAACAGATTTGGATTGTGATTCAAAGGGTAAGAAGGTCCGAGATGGAGGTGCCACAGAGCACCTGGACATCTTTAAGACGCCCATTTTTGACCCTGCATGGAGAGAACAACAATAGAATTCCGCCATCGCAGAAGTTGGCAGCCTAAAAGGATTCCTGCACTGTGTCTTGTCTAGTCGGCTTGCAAAATCTCTCGCCCGAGCGACACGTGTTGACGCGTTGATAGTAAAGCGAAAAACATTCGAAGCGAGAAAAGATTGAAGCCCCTCCCTCATATTGCTACCCTTAAGAGCCACAAGTCGATATATCCTTCAAAAGAAGACTCATACGCAAAAGCCCAAAGCATGACCCGGGACAAAATCCACCAGCATTCTTGAGTTGCTACATTTCATCCTAGATCTTTGCGCCAATACGAGGCCCTCTGTACTTTCTTCCCAATACAACAACAACAAAAATAGCATGCATCACAAAACTCGCCGCTCTCCGCAGGAGATAACAAAGGGGGGCTGACATTCCTTTACCTCAGCGCCTTATAAGACAGAGCATTCAATAGGATGGGATTTTGGACATTCCATCCCATCCTATCACACAGTCTTCATAAATATTCTCATCTGTAAGCAATGATGTCTATGACGCAAAAGACAGCTCCTAAGCAAAACAAACTCTTAAATCAATTTAATCCAGCAAGCCTTCCAGCCAATTGCAAAAGATGAAGGCTCTTGAAAATCTCCAATGACAACTTATGTAAACAGATTACTCTTTCATCCATGCTCTAGCGGATGTCCGCTTGATATATTGGGAAAGAAGATTGAAGTCAACAGCCGTTCATAGCTGAGATCAAAAGTTTTCAATTAGATCTACCCACCCCGTGGAAGGCCCGCCCGCCACATCAGCCGCCGATTCCCCCATCCCCCCAAACCCTCACCACGCAAACCCCCTCCCTCCCTTCCTCCCTCCCTCAAAATTCCCAATTCACACCCCCCTCCCCCCCTTCCTTTAATATCCTCAAATCATCTCTCATCTGCGACTGAATCAACCCCCACGCATTCTTCTCATACATCTCCTTCCCCCAGACCTTGCAAAAATCATACATGGCGCCAACATGGACTTGCTCCACCCCCGCCATCTTCGGATCCGTCTTCGCGTACCGAAACCGTAACAGCGCGCACAGATCCTCGATTGAAACTGCGATACACCCGTCCAGCACAAAGGTGACGTCGCGGAGAGCCCGCCAGTGGCACCACATCGGGTCGAAGGGCGGTGGTGATTTTTCTCGGGGTGGGGGGATCTCAGCGGAAGGGAATTTGGTAGGTGGTGCGTGGGGTTGTTCTTTGGCAAGGACGGAAGATGCGGCGATGTGGCGGGGCGTGGGTTCGAGTCTTGGGAGGCGGATTTTGAGGTTGCCGTTTTTGCTCAGCATGCTCTCGAGTTCTGTGACACGAGCGCTGGGGGGTTTGATGCGGGCTGGGGCGAGGTTGCGGGGTTTCTTTCTGTGGATGCTGTGCGCGGTTGCTTTTGTGCTACGCTGGGGGGCGGCGAAGGAGGGCATGGAGGCACGCTGTATATCAGATTGGTTGAGGCCTATGTTGGATGTCCAGTCGCTAGTTATTGTGCCCCGAATCGGTTTTGCGCTCTGGACTGTTTGGTGGACCGGCTGTATGGCACTTTGAGGGGATGATGAGCGTGGTGAGGACGAGGCGTTGTGGGTGCAGGTTTTGTGACATTGACAGGCACAAACTTGGTCCCTAGCTGGCGCGTTGGGGGTTTTGCGGTCCATCCTTCAACTCGAAGTGAGATGTGTGTTCGGGGGAGGGTGGCAGAGCCAGGTTATGCAGCAGTGACAGTGAAAGCGAAAAGAGTTACGTCTCCTGGAGCAGACCTTTCAGCTCTCGATTGCAGGAAGTGAATTTTTGAGCGGTATCAAGGTGGGCACTGAGGTTTGATGGGCAAAAGGTGAAGTCGTTTGTATGTACGGCAATATTGCCCTTGACACTTATCGCACATTTTCGCCGTCCTGGGATCATAGCCCCCCACTTCCCACTGCGCAGCCGATGTTAAAACAACACGTGCGTGTCTGCGTCTGCCCATGTTTGAAACTTCAAGGGCGCAGGTAGAGAACCACGATGCGGTAGGATGTCTTATTGGTGGCCTTCAAATGCCAAGTCCCGGCATCCCGTTGCCACACCTAGAGGGGAGACCGTCGGGACAGCTTATGATTGGCTGCCGCCCTCCGAAGGGGGATAAGCTGCAGGAAAAAGGAGGCAGAGGATGGAAAAAGGGTGAGATCTGCAGGTGTGCTGTCGTTCATTGGCTGCTGATGTGAATTTCGAGACAGCGGGATCTTTGCTCTAACCTTGATTGAAAGCAAGACTTTTACCATTCTGCACGACATTTTCCAGCCAACCATGGTCTACTTACTACCCCAGCATCACCACATGACGGAGACCCTTTATCATCCTTCCAATTTCCTCTTCTGTTCCAAAGGGGTCTTCGCTCGTGGCGCTGTAGTCCTCCATTTCTTATCAATGTGGAAGCGACAGATAAGTCGTGTTCCATCCTAAAGCTGTATGCTCTGAACTCCTGATCTCTTCTTGTAGCTTGACTTGTTGTCCCATTACTTGAGTAGGCTAAATATGAAATCATTCTCTTTTCCCATCATATCTGCGAATGCAGTATCCCTAGAAACACTGTATGATAATCTGATTGAGCCGAAAGGCGCTGAAGTCGCAGAAGGTGGTTTGAGCGGGTGCTTGTAAGGCACTTTAGATAGCTTGGTCCTACGATTTGTAGGCTTGACTTTTGGTACGTCCAATGTATAACACTCCACAATCTATAAGCAAGAAGGTGTCCAGCCTGCGTCTTGCTTAGCATTGGTCAGAAATTGCCATCGACTTTGATGTGGTGCATACAACAACGTACCAATGGCAACTTTATTCTTCTCATGTCGTCGTACCCAATTCGCGCACTTCCAGAAGCTTCAAGCTAGAGCTGCGGTTGCACGCATCTGCGGCCCCTCCCAGGCCCATTAAAGATCTCATATTTCGTCATCTTGGCAATGAGTGTTATTGTAATGAGTGTTAAACTTATCGAAACCCCTTCAAAAATCTAGTAACGAGAACAACTGATCTCGAAGTATGGCGGAAGTTGACAGGCAGACACACTTTTATCCCACCGTTCGCTGCCGTAAGCCTCTAATTTACTTGTCAAAAAGGGCTAGTCCTTAAGACCAGTCAAATGCGGGCGGCTCCGAATGCGAGGCGAGTTAAATGATTGAATACTGTCAGCGAGGCTGGCCCCGCATCAAAGCCAGGCGTGTTGAACATGTGATCAGTCGCGCCAAGAAAAAAAGGGGGGGCCATGCTTAGACCCCCATCTCTGGTAGGCCAATGGAAAGGTATTTGAAACGCACTTGTTCCCGTTTGTATTTTTGCGATTAGAAGTGGATGTATGGAATGGGCGGAAGAAGGGTCGTATCCAAGATGAGAATAAGTCAGAGGGACTGGAAATCCCATCAAAGTATGGTATTAGGGATTTCTGAAAGATTTGCGGCATTTGCGAAGCTACTTATAACTCTCTCTTCAAAAAGATACGAGGAGGCGAGCATTCAACCTGCTGGAAAAAGTATTAACAGCGCAGAAATCTGAACGACGCTTGTTACTCGTACAAACACCAGGCACCGTGCAATCCCGCTGCTTATCTAAACTCCGCATCTACCTCCTCGAAGTGGTCAAAGAAGCCTTTGAATAGCTGCACCCCTAATCCCGGATCCTTGCTGCCGATCGTCGCCCGAATGCTGTGCATACTCAGCTGCGGAAGCCCTGCATCAATCGCCCTCATGCCCATTGCGCTCGACAGCATTGGCCCTACCGTTCCTCCTGATCGGGAATCGTTTCTAATCTGGAATACCTGCAGTTTCGCATCACATTTGTCTGCCACACGTTGCAGGAATGCAGTGCTGATGCTATCGGTAGTGGTGTGCCCGTTGGGGTCGGCTTGAACAGCTATGCCGGTATTGAGCCTTGGCGCGTGATTTTCCAGGTAAACGCCCATAAAATTGGGATTGACGGCATGCGAAACATCGGCAGAGATCATGAAGCTATTTGCGTACATCCGGGAGAAGCAGTTCACGCCACAGCCGTTTTCGGAGAAGGCTTCACAGATGCGCTCCAGGGCGCTTGGGAGAAGGTTGCTATGGGCGCCTTGCCGAAGGAGAGAGCCAATCTCCTCATCGTCAAAGCATCCGACTATTTTGATGGTGCTGAAGTCTGTTTCTTCAAGGCTAGAAGCAATCAATGCTTCGATAGCGGCGAAGGAGCAGAGCTTATCGTCTACGCGACCCGCAAAGATAAATTCTTTGTCTAGGCCGCCGAGCTGGGCCGGTTGAGTGTCGAAAAGCTCCAGCTCCCAATTTATGATGCTGCTATCTGGGAGATGTTAGCGATTAGATTAGCATGGAAGATTACGACGCTTACAGTCTTGGATATCCATCTCTCCTGCTATTGCCTTTACCAACCGCTGTGGCTGTGTAGCCGTAAATGCCCCAGCACCGCCTAGGACTTTGAGATTCTGTTGCTGGGCCGACGTCGTATCCTCGGGGTTTGCGTCGTCCAAGCCAATTATAGGAACCATCTCGGTCTCTTTGTTGGGATGCGAGAGATCCGCAGCAGCACCAAAGTGAGGCGCCAACGTCGGTATCCGGGCAATAGGCCATCCCAGTTTGACTAGTTTCGTCTCTATCTTCGCAGTGGTACTGTCCTTCACTAATACTCTTCCTCCAATGCCTAAGTCCCTATCCCACCAGGTATTGTTCAACGCTCCTGCGTAAGGCGCGACACCAAGCTGGAGATAGCCTGCCTTGGTGGAAAGCGTCGGAATAGGCTTCGCCCGTGCAGTAAGGGCATCGATATGACTGGCGATGACACTTGCTCCGTTTCCTGACTCGTAGTTGTTACCAACGACGAAGGCAATCACACTGGAACCATTTCGTGTGAAGCAGTATTTACCACCTCTTGAAAGCTTGCCTTTCCATGAGTCGCGTTCCGACAAATTCGTAAAGCCGTGTGATTCGAGCCTCTTACGTACAGTCTCGACTGCGTGGAACGTGGTGGGGTTCTCGGTAATAAAAGAGAGGAAAGGCTGCGTGTACGAATCAACGTCGACCGGAGGCACTTTCTCTTTACGGTTGGGTTGGAGAGTAACGTTCCGATCATCGGCCATTGTAGCGCACATCGTGGTAGCATGCCGAATCTTTACAATCAGATCCGAGATGGCAGCATTCCAGGCGTCGCCGTCCGTTGAATGACAAAGGTATCCCAAAGACGCGCAACGAGAGCACTGTTCACTCCTTCCGGTTACTGCACAGGATATCCCCACGCTGTGGCATTCTCTGCATGGTTTTGGTGAGGGGCCCTTCAGCGTCCAGGGTGTCTTGGTAAGATATCCAGGCTCCTTCTCTTTCGGTTCTGGCTTCTCTTTTTGAACGTTTAGATGTACGCTTAGTTGATTCTGGTCGATAGGCATCCGTATAGGCAATTGATTACGGCGTGATCGAGTCATTGTGTACCGTCGAGGCCAAAGAGTTAGAGAATGCTGTGATGATGGCGCTATGAAATGCAGCAGATGATCATTGGTTGTGATTGACATCGAGATTAAATGTTCGAAACACTAGCGGCTAATATATTACCCGGTCGATCTCAAGATTGTACGGAGTACGAAGTAAGGCAGGTGGAGATCGATACGTAAAAGTACCGCGTGCTAGGAGACATTACTGGTAATTTAATGCTAGTAGTAGCCTAGTCTGGTTACAGGGGCACTTCCGAACCGATGGTAACCGTCTTGGCACGTTTAAGTGCCGAAGGCTCCTCATTCAGATTACTTCTACTCCGTACCTTACCCAACAGCATCGAATGTGGGATTTCTTCTGTAGGAAGTGAAGTCCTGCCCATGCGGTTTTGTTGTCTTCTTCAGATTTCTTCATTGATGCCTGCTTAACCCTATAAACAGCTCTGAATAGATTCCTTATCCCCAGCGTCCGGCATCTAAACTACAACAACCTGTGCAGCTTTCCAATTGCGTATGTGTATTTTTTACCTTCGAAAACCGCAGCTCATATACTCATCACCGAAACGTCCCTACTATGAAAGACAGATTACGCATTTCAATCATCACCATAGGCAAAGAGGAGCTGTTTACTGAGATGCAGTTATCCGGAAGAATATGTCTCCTGAGAAAGCCGGAACATCTTTAGCTGAGACTCCGAAATGGAGTACGCCTCAATGGCGTCAAAAGATTCTTGCTGGTGCGGGCCTACTTGCTATTGGCATTTGGACAGCGAATCAATGCTCGAGTGGCTGGACGGGTAAAAGCATGTTGGACTACGTAAAGAGCACCAGTAGCGGAGATATCATGAAGCCGTGCAGCTCAACTTTGGCTGAGCCATGGAGTAAAGTAAGCGATTGCGCTCATTCCTTTCGTGATAGTACCCATGTTTTGCAAGTGAGAGTTTCGAAACACCACTAGGTTGTGAATCAATGTCGAATAGCGGCGGCTGAATTCCCTTCGAGATCACCCCCAATAGAGAACTTGAATATCACGACTGCTTCGGTGATTTCCAATGTGCCCGACTCGATGTACCTCTGGACTGGAACAACACCGAACCAAGCAATCCTCGCGTTGGGCTTGCTGTAATCAAATTGCCAGCAAAAGTGCCCGTCACAGATCCCAGATACGGCGGACTTCTATGGGTTCAGATTGGTGGTCCCGGCTCATCAGGTGTCGACTTCATCATAAAACACGGGAAAATATATCAGATGATCGTAGATTCCAATGCTGACCCTGCAATCGATGACGTTGATATCCATAATTCTCCAAAGTACTATGACATCCTCGGTATGGACCCTCGTGGTGTCAATAACACGACGCCGCGTCACTCATGCTTTCCGACTGCGGCTTCGAGGGATATCTGGACTCTTCAGTCGGATGCTCAGGGCATGATTGGCAGTTCCAGCGACATCTTTGACACCGTTTTCGAGAGGAAAAAAGCACTCAGCGAAGGTTGCTCCAAGCGTACTGCCAGTGGTGAAAATGTCGAAGACGAGTTGGCATATCACATGAACACCTCCCCGGTGGTTGCAGACATGGTCGAAGTTATCGAGCGTCACGGACAGTGGCGGGAGAAGCAAGCCACAGCCAGCATGGGCAAGTCAAGCACAAATTACGCTAATACCGTGAGAGGAAGAACGAAATGGCAAATTGGAGAAGAGAAACTCCTATACTGGGGTCTGTCTTATGGCACGGTGCTCGGTGCCAACTTCGCAACCATGCAACCTCATCGAATCGAACGCGCTATCATCGACGGTGTTGCAGACGCAGAAGATTTCGCTCGTGGCGAATGGCTTACCAACCTTCAGGACACAGACCAAATCGTTTGTGAAATTTGGCGAGTACTGTGACAACGCTGGTCCAGAAAAGTGTGCCTTGTACACTGAAGGTGGCGGGCAAGCTATCAGCAACAAATTCGAAGACACAGTGAACTCCCTGTATAAGAATCCCATAGGCGTTCCTGCCACTGGCTCTATGGCGCCAGATCTTATTACCTACTCTGACATCATGTTGGTGATCCGCCAAGCCCTCTACGGCCCCGTACAGTTCTTCCCTAATCTGGCAAGACTGCTCCACGATCTCTCGCGTCGGAACGGCACATCCTTAGCCATAGCCAAACAAGCAGACCAACATATCTCTACACCCAGCAAAGAATGTCTCGATGCCCCGCCATATGCGCCCCGGTGCCGGGTCCCAGGTTCTGAAACATCGGCAGCGATCTTGTGTACCGACAGTGACTTTAGAACATACGGCATGAGCAAAACAGATTTCAAAGCTTATGCCGACGAACTGAGGCGACAGAGTCGTTGGTTCGGCGACTCATGGGCTCATATCCGGCTGGAGTGCGTGGATTATAATGTCAAACCGAAATGGCGAGTCCCGGGACCATTCACCGGGCACACGTCAGAGCCGATGCTCATCCTAGGAAGTCGTTTTGACCCTGTTACACCGCTTCGAAAGTAAGTTTCTCTCTAAACCCCATCCTTCGCACCACTAAACAACCGGATACTGACGCAACATACAGTGCCCACGCCATGGCTTCCCGCTGGCCCGGCTCCGTCGTTTTAGCATCGGATTCCGAAGGTCACTGCATGATCAGCTCGCCTAATCTGTGCATGGCGCGGCACATCCGGAAGTATATGCAGACTGGAGAACTACCTTCTGAGGGTACAATGTGCGAGGCCAACGAAAGGCCATTCATCGGAGTCACGAAGCCGGCAGACAAGGGTGAAGAGGCCTTGTTGGAGCAGTTGAGGTCGCATGCGAGGAATATGCCTGTGTAATCAGGGCACATTTGTTTTTGAACGAAGATCCATCTTGGCAGTAATCGCTTGTTTGGATCTTTCGCATTCAGCGAGGTTATGATATAATCAACCCTTTGTTTTCATTTCACGACTGTACTGCTTTCATAGTGGTGGCAGTTATGAGTAATATATACTAGATATGAAAAAGGCAAAACGAACACAGATAAGAAAAGAAAAAAAAACAAGGAAATCAGCTATGCTCTCATCCAATTCTTCAATCCAGCGACAGCGAACCTATAAGGATTCCTTTTACTGCCACAATTAGGTCTCCATGACATAAGCAGCAGAGAATAGAAAAATTTCTTAGTAAGTAATATAATCCACAGATATTCGACCCTTTTCTCCAATCCAAATACCATGACATGATTATCAGGAGGGAATAGCGTATGGCCCAAAGGCTTCAAACCAAAGCAAAAAATTATTTGGATCACTCCCGTCTCCGACACATGAGCCTCTCCAATTCGCGATCCTTGAGCTCAAGCATACATGAATTTCTGGCAGCTAGAAGCTTCGTTATACAGATTCTCCTTCGAGAGCAACATTATTTGGAGGAAGCATTACTAATTTTGAAGGCTCGGAATGCACAGGTAATCAGACATTCACTGTCCGAGTACTAAAATGACGACGGATCACTATGCTTTACGTCTTTATTGCAAGCCGTCACCAGTAGTAAGTCCAGGCTAAGTTATGTGTGTAGGAGGCAAGATTAATCAAAAGGTAATCGAGATAGAGGCCGTTTGATATATCAATCCAAGGATATGAATAAAAGGTATGTACAGTTGTTGTTACACATGTAAAAATTCTCTAGCAAGGCATTTTGACATCATGCATGCTCCCTTTGGTCCATCGTTAGTCCTTGATCTCTTCTCAAGCCATCTCACCCATCCGATCAGTAGGGGACAAAAGCTCCAGCAGTCCGTCTCAACAATACTATCATTACTCGCTGTCGTAGCTGACCAGCTCGGACACGAGAGGGTTTGGACCCCCGTCATGCAGATACCGTAAAAGTTCTTCTCCACCATTTACGCGAACGGCATTGTCCGGATAGTAGCCTACACAATTATAGAAGTCATGTATCCGGGCCACATATAGGCTCTGGAAGTTGATCGACCGATTTCTCAATTGGCCGAAGAAGTGCTTCCAAGTTTCACAACGAGAATGGTATGTAGAGCCAGAGTCCTTTTGATGCAGGAACATAGACCTCAGGGTCACGCTGTCTATTGTTCCTTGACGACGGTCAAAGAATGCGATCAGCTCGGCGTCGGTGTGCATCACGAAGCCTTCAAGGCCAAAATGCTTCAGTTGTGGCCATCTGAAATCTTGGATCACTTGTGATAGTCTTAGATGTGATTGGTGCGGTTCACCACCGACACACTTCAAGTCCAAGGACTCCAACATGGTTGCACGGGTCAATAAGCAATCGATCAATCCTTCATATGAGACCACACTAATCTCCAATCTAACACTGGTAGTGCATGCAGGCGGCTACATCGGAGCCTATCGTACTACGAAAGGACCCCGAGGCCTCAGGCGATAACTCCGTGAGAATTCGCTGGCTCCCTGGGGCGTGAGGTGGGCGTTCTCCATGCTAATACCATTCACTGCAGTGGACAATGGTAAATCCTGGGGTTTTCTAGATTCTCCTCATGATGCTTTAACCCTTCTTGCTATCCCTTAAGTCGGCAAAACTTCGCATCAGGAGCTTGAGCGCCTTCTACAAAGTCCGATTTTGCAGTCAAAAGAGCAATTTTTCTTACAATGCCAGCTTATGGCACAGTTGCTAGGTTGCTAAGAGTCTATCCCGTAAGCTGGCGACATCGATATTGAGAGCTTGGACCCCTTGCTAACCGAACCAGCTAAGAGTTATCAGAGCCATTTGTAACATGATGCCAGCTTATCGAATACAGCTCCCGGGTGTAATTCATGAGATACTCGCTCATTTGCTCCAAGCCTTTCCCTCCACCCAAGTGCAAAAGCCTTGATCCACCCACGTTAGAATCTCCGCCGCGTACTCCGCCGGCTTGTTGCTCACGTCAAGTTTTCCCTGGCTACCGATTCTTATAAGACTGACACCGACACTCTCCCAATCGGCTTGCTCAGCCACGATGAAGAGATTTGGGTCATATAGCTCTTTTTCGGCAACACTCCTATGTAGTCTTGCAACAGCCCCAATATCAAAGTCCTCCCCTCCTTCAGGCAGCAGCGCGGTAGCATCTTTACAGACGCCACCGCCTGCCGTCCAGGCCTTGCGGCCAGCCAGACCGGCATTGAGCGCTTTGACAAGTGCATCACCGTCAACATTCCCGTCTTTGGCAATGATGTACACGGCAAACCTCTCTTTCGGCCATCTCTCTCCCTCGAGACTCTCTTCCCAATCGGTATTCCCAATACTCATGCTTGGGATCGAGTCACCCGCAACGCCAACTTGCATTCTGACTGCATCTACATAACCACCAAAATCGAGGCTGACAGCCAGAATCGTCCCACTATCAGAAGCCCAGTCGTTACTGTCACAAATGACGTAGTAGTCCTCGTCGAGAATCCCGTGGTGCTGACGATGGTGAGCGACGAGGGCAAATCCAGTGGAGGAGTCGGGTGGTGGAGGGTTCTGAGGAGGTGACCATAGCGTGTGGGAGGGTGGATTTCCAAATTGGCCGCGATTGAGAGCGGTAATGAGTGTGGGAAGATCTGCGTGTGAGGTTGCAGCATAGACACAGAAGTCACCAGGCTTAGGCTCCATTGTCACAGTTTTCAAGGAGACGTCAAGATGAACATTTGCAGAGTCAGTCTTTGCTGAGGTTTTCTCTCTTCAGCGTATGTCTTCAGGTCTAGAAGGTAAAGATAGCCTGAGAGAAGAGATATAAGTGGGTACTGAGGCCAGGTAATCGAATTTAGATCTGGGGGACGTAGAGATGAGGCTGACGAAGTTTTGAAATCAAATCTCGAATCGGGCTGAATTGGAGGATTGTCTTACTTGGATTTGGAAAGACACGTTGATGGTTGAAATGAGCTGTAAGATTTTAGTTCAATCGACTTGTCGGAGAGGGATCGAAGCTATGCCTCACGATGTAATTGTAACAAGGATGGGGCAGTGTAGGCCCCGATGATGATATTTCGGGGATGATCTACATCAGCCTCGGTCGAGTCCACTAGACTACACGAACTCAGCCGTATGTATCAGCGGTATTGGTGTGGTATGCTCATATGCAGGCATTGATTACTGCCTGAAGGTGTGCTCAATCTGCGGCATAAGAGACTTTGATCCCTGGTCTGGCACACACGGGAACAATATTCGTTCGTTTGATAGCAGCGTGCCACATCGTTCGATAGGTATGTTGCAAAGATGCAGTCATGCCGTTGCCTCAATCCCTCAGCCCTGCCACCGCTAAGCCCCTGTGGTTAGCGCTCGTTCAATTATGGGCGTGCCCTGGAATGCGCACACCGTGTCAGAATAGTACTAGTACCATACGAGGGCGTGGGTACGATTACAATATTTTAACACCGTTGTATACATAGGCGAAGCCTCCACGGTGATATTTTGATACGATAAACTCGATAAAATATTGTAAATTTTTTTTATTACGATGTTAACTTTTTTAATACCGTACTAATACCGTACTAATATCGTATCAACACGTAGTTTTAGAAGAAAAAAAATTCAAATCTCTAGCACTCTAGCTAGCCGTAATAATAGTTATAACAAGTCGAAAGTACGATATATAAAGTAGAAAATCTCTCTATAATTTTAAAAATAATTACGATTCGAATGAATCGACAAATTACGATACTACGATTCTACTACTCTATCACAGCTACAATAGAAAAATCTATTACTACAATTTATCAAGTATTAATATTATTATAATTTAAGCTCGTATATTAAGACCGGGACTTCGTCTATTATTTCGTAACGATAATAGTAACTATACGATATAAAAAGTGAAACTAAACTAGCATCTTTATCGTACATTAAGAGATCTTAGTACGCTTGATATATTCATAATAGTACTGTTAGCTAATAGGATTTCAGTTCTGCTACGGCTATTATTGATATACGGTACTGGGACCATTCTGACACGGTGTGCGCATTCTAGGGCACGCCCGTAAGGTAAGCGCTAACCAACCCGAAGGGGCTTGGTCACAACGCATCTGAGGCAATCATGTTTCATGCCGCTTATGCAGTCAGGAAGGACATCTCGCTCTCTTCATTCCCCCCACTACACGAGGTCGTCTTTCGGCGCCGCAGAGCTGAAATTGGAAGTGTAGAGATGGAGTTATGACCGAAACAAATCCTACCCTCCGCTGTGAAAGCTAAGTCGAATGATGCTGTTGGTAGGTCCAGAGCGGGTTTCCTACATCATCGCCGTCAGTTGCCACCTGCTCGCAGGCGCTGACACCACCCTTATGTCACGCCAGGAATCAAACCCGACGCCCCAGTACTAAGCATCAGCGAGGCAGGAATTCCATTACCATACCCAGAATCGCTATGACGTGCCGCATCATCCGGTCGTAGACTTTTGGTACATCTGATTAGTCCATCCCAACATATTCTATGACGACGACATGGCACGATTAATTACGAGGCTGCCGAAGGGTCATGATATTCTGGATTTCCCCTAGCTGCGCCTTTTGTACACCTCCTCTAAGATTATTTCTCAAGAGGGGTGATCTCAGTGATCGTGGTTGGTATGTATAGAGGTAGAATGTGCCTTTGATGTCTTCCATCCTCTCAGAGTGCTTTAGCCCCCAAAATGAGAACAAATTTCAGTGCGGCAGCCGCTGAGACTTTACTGCCACCAATGTAATCCTTGATCGAACGGATGGAGGCAATGGTAGTCCAGTTTCCATGGCTGACGGTGTCTCCTTGAGCGTAAGAGCTCGAAGTTGGTACAGAAAGTCTTCTAAAATTGACAGAGGACAAAAACCATGCCTTACTGGCACAGCATTCGAGCACACCACTTCACATGATACTCCACCATCCCTTGATCCATCATGTCTCAAGAGATATTTTGGGCAGTGCAACGATGGGGGGCCTAAACGGACTCCAGCAATCCTAGACCGTCAGAGCCGAAGTGTCTGACAGCAGTGTTTTCCAGCTGCGTGAGATTTGCAGCCTGATGTCCAATGTTCCGCACATGCTCACTCAGATGCATGCGGCGAGGTTCAAGATGCTACATCCCAGTATATTGATCGTGGCATGGTACTATCATATAAAAGGAGGCCGGTCGTCTCTCGCTCTCTTGATCCCTATAATGCAAGATACAGTCTCTTTGACATCCACAACATCGATTTACCAAATCCGCCCAGTCAGAGATACCAGCCGAAGTAGTTCACCATGCAGCCTCTGAATTCCTACCTCCTCGCTTCTGCTCTTGCCCTTCCACTTCTTGTTTCCTACACGTATGCTCAAGCAGACATACCCGAAGTGGTGTTCGACTGCTCGGTGACCCCCTCTGTTTGCACGAATATGTGTTGGGGCGCCTACTGCTCAAACTACGAAGTCAGTCTCGAGTTCGACAACCCATCTACAGATAAGAAAAATCAGCGTCGCACAAAAGCTGGCTGCAAACCCAACCCGAACCGGTGCAGCGGCGGCAATCCTAACGGCTCTTGCGACGAATATCCCTTTGCAAGCACTTCAAATGCGGATGACGTTCAGCAGGTAACGCGATGCGTACCGGCCAGTGAGAACAATAGTAAGTTCAAACCCTGTTTGCAAAGCCTCTTCTACTGTACCAACCATTCACGGCCTCACCACCTGTTTATCCAATCAACCAAACTCTTTTCTGTCCAGAAGTGCTAATCTTGCACCGTCCTCTTCCCCCTATTTGACTATCTCTGCCCCAAATCCTAATGTTGCGTTCGCAGTCTTTTCCACATGATATTTTACTAACCCCAACCTTCTTCCTATCAGGTCAGGGGGCAACCCTTAAGAACTTTTACAAAGGTTCTCTGAACAATGCACCAGGGGAATTCATTGTTGGCTTCGGCAACCCAGGAGACCCAGCAGTCAAGTACTGCGATTACCCCCCCGATTGCACCAACGACGGAATGCAGTACTTGGGAAACAATCTGGCACCGAATGGCACCCAAGGTAAGATCAAGCATAAGAGAAACTATTACCGTCTGCAGGGTGGAATGCCGTTTTTGAGTACCAGAGAATTAGAAGTAGGAACGCTGGTGAAGAAGGTCGTGAAGAGGAGCGAAGGGGAAATGGGACTCATGAGGAGGGCTGGTTCCGATCCTTTTGACTTGGTGGACGATGTTGTGGCTGGGAGGATGTGATATAGACAAGTGAGGCAATGCCATTGGAAGCCAGCGTTGGCTTGAGAAAAGATGAAAGAGATGCCTGGGTGTGTGAGTTTGGGTAAGCCGGCTGGATTCATGGAGACTTTCTTTTGGGCAGTGGCGGTGGAAATTCAGAGCAGATGAATGGTTGTCTAAGGTTGATCTGTACTTGTCTGTGTAAAACGAGGGGCCCATCTGTATAAATAAGGTTGGTAGATGGGCCATGGCCTCATATGCTCCGTTCCAAATGGACACAATTGGCAGACGGTGGTTACCTCCTTCAAGGGTGGCCTTGATATTGAGATTGCTTCCACAGCGACACAGCCTGCGCACCCCACGTCTTCAACGTATTGAATGGAGCTTCACCCGTGCCTTGCGGGTCATCGGAGACTTTATGACAAAGCGCCGCATCTCCACTTCCCGATCGAAATCCCTCGTCGTCGGGGTCCAAAAGTCAGGGGTTTCGACCGAACATCAAAAAAGTTTATTATTCTAATATAGTAACATCTTTTTATAAAATTATTATATTATTTAGATATAAGTGTATATTCTAACGAATCTTATTTAGAATACGTAAGTTAAAAGTATTTCGAGAGCGAGATAACTTAAATTAAATATATATCTCTAAAATTATAAGATAAAAAATTTAATAATTCTTATATATTTAAAAAGCGTAAGTTAAACTTTATATTTTAAAGAAAATTATAAAAATTTATTAGAGTTAAAAAAAGTAAGTAAAAATCTTTTATAAAATAAATAATTTTATGGGCGTGTTAGAACTGCAATTAGATTAAGTTAATAATAGTGTGTAACGAATAAATTAAGTCTAAGGAGGAATTATCTATCTAGGAAGGAATATCTATAAGGGACGCCAAGGCCTATAGAGGCTAGTCTCGATTGGAAAGATAAGTCGACTTGGTGTTACAGGTCTATATAATCGTTACACTCGTAATATTATTTCTCTCCTCGAATAGCGATGTTTTAGCGCTATAAAAGAATAGTATTTATATAAAGAAACGATCTAGAACGCCTAGAAGAAACGTATACTAATATAGGGACGAGATGTGAGACGTTTCGATTTACTCGAAGCTTAATCGAGTCGGGCTTCTCCGCTAAGTCTATCGTAGTATTAGTAAATAAATTTAAATAATAAGTAAAAACTAATCGTAATCTAATTTTCTATTAAGCCTAGCGCGATTTATTAAAATATCGTCTATAAAATTTATTTATTACTTTCTTAAAGTCTTCGAATTTATCTTAATTCGTATAATATTAATTATTATCTTTATGTAGATTAATTTATTTAACTTTATATTAAAATTGCCTAAATAACGCCTAAAGTTTAATATATTATTTATATCTTATAATTTTTTCTCGTTAACTATTATAGATCTAAAAAGATCGTGCTTCTATTTTAATAGAGAGTTTATAACTATAGATCTAAGCATCTTAAGACTAAAGACTAAATAAATTCTTATATTATAAGAAAGCTTTAAATAATATAAGGTATCGACTCGCTTAAGAACTCTATATAAATTAAGTTATTTATCTTCGAGGTTTTTATAGAGACGTTTGATTCTAATATTTTTTAATAATAGCTAGACTTAATCGCTCACATAGTAAGTAATCTTCTTACGATATTTATTCGCCTATACTTTTATAACCCTACGTGTTCTCTCTAATTATAATCGTTTAAATTTTAAAATCTTTTTTATTCTAATTATAATATCTTTTACCTTTAAGACTTATAAATATTCGCGTGTAATCTCGTAGAAAGTATAATCTCAATCGAAGAATATATAAGAATAAAAACCTCGATTGAAATAGAAGAAACTAAGGAATATAGCGAACGAGATATTATTATTATTAAATTTCATTATAAGAATTTATTTAACTTAATCGTCTTATAAATAATTATAATAAATACGAAGATCTCGCTTTATATTCTAATTAGTTCTCTCGATCTAATTATTCGTTTTAGAATAATAGACGATAAATAAGTTAATCTTAATGCGTAGTCGCTTATAGAGGCTTTTTTAAAGTGTAGATATAAATTATATACTTCTATTCGATATGAGAGATCATAATAACTCGTATAGTCGAAAGAGATTTTATATAAGAATTCAAATAAGTTTTTCGAATAAATAATCGTTATTTTTTTAATAATACGATATATAATAATATTTCTTTATAAGACGATATATAAGAATATAGATAACGTTAAAATCGTCTAATAGCGATAGGTCGGTGATAAAGTTTATAGAAATATCTTATTAACGACCTTGAGAAATTAAGAATAATATTAATAATTCATTTATTTTATCCCATAAGACTTTACTACGTTAATAGTAATAGTAGTTACGAATATATTATTTAATCGTTTTGATGTAGCTAGGCCAATAATAATAACGTAGAAATAAGTTAATTATTCTTCGTATTTCTAAGTAATCGCTAGAAGATTAATTATAAACCTCTCTTAATAGCTTTATATAAATCTCAATCGAGATCTATAATAATTCGTTCTTAAAGAGTACTTTATCGATAATACGATATCTATTTAGCGTGTAATTATAAAGTTTAATCTAATTATAATCTATCGCTTTACGAAATTCGTTATATATAAAATTCTTTTAATTAATCTTTTAAATTCGTTTAAATAGATCTTCTTTAACTTCTATAACTCGAATTTAGACGCGATTCGAGATAAGAATTATTTAATATTAATATTAATTTCTTTTATTTACTTCGTTCGCTAAAATAGATAATAATATTTTTATTAAGGCGTCGACCTTACTATTAATTGTTCTAGTACGAAAGATAATCTAAAAGTTAAATTTAGATAGAATATCTAGATAGCGAGCTTAATAGCGTGTAAGCTTCTTATTTTTTATAAAGGTTTTTAAGATCTAATAATTAATAAATACTTAAATAAATAGCTCGATATATTCTAATTTTAATTATTAATATTCGAAGTATCGAATAATCGCTAGTAATTCTTTAATATAAATATAATAATTATATTTCGCTAAAATTATATTTTTATTATAGAATATTATCGAATATAAAACTTTATCGTCGTTATATTAAGATAAGATTTCTCTTAGTATATAATTAAAAGAATTAATCTTAAGAATAATCTAACGTTTAAAATTAAAATAACGTAGAATTAAGATAATAATTACACACTTTTTAAGATTTTCGAATAATTTAGTATAAATTTTATTTTAAATAAAGAAAGTATTTTTTTATAAGATTAATTAGAGATCTAATTAACTTAGAAAACTTATAAATAAAGCGTTAATAGAAGTTTATAAATCTTATAAAGTCTTAGATCTCTTTTAAATTTATAGAGATATTTTAATTAAATATAACTTCGATCTTACGAGAATTTATTCGTAGATTAGTTTCTAATATAATAACACCTAGAAATATAATTCTTTTATATCGAATTCGTATTTCTTAATATTAGTCTATAGATTAATCTTTCGTAAACATTAAAGAACCTATTTAACGTGCTTTTAATATTTCGTCTTCGTTTAATTATAAATAAAAATATCGTCTAAATAGACTTAATAGAAGTCGTTTAGAAAATTAAATAAAATATTATTAATATATTATTAAAAAGTGCTTGATTTATTTATTAGTTTAAAGGGTAATACTTAATACTTATAAACTTCGAGGGCTATAATAAAGATCGTATAATTCTTATTATCGAGATTTATTCGTAGCTTATTAAATATAGCGATAATATCTAGGCGGATAAAATATCGATATTTTTTAATTTTATTAATAACTTTCTTTATTAGAGAAAGTAAATATTAATTACGTTTCGTTATAATATTTAATTTCCGATAATTTATATAAAAATAAAAATTATCGTTAATCTTTAAGGTAAATAGAATCGATAATAAATAAAAAGTCTTATTAAAGGTGATAAAGTTCTTAAATAGATTATTTATTAGATACTCTTTAATCTTTTAAAGTTTATAGAAAAATATATAATAAACGCGACTTTTAGGCGACTTAAAGTTATTAATAAACTCGATCTTATAATTATAAGGGCGATGCGAAGAGAGTTAATTAATTTTAAAACGATTAAAAACGTTTAGAAACTTTTAATACTTAAAAGAAAGTTATTTTTTAACGTTATTTAAATTCTAAATAGTAGTCTTTATTAAAGAAAAATTAATTTTCTTCGCTTTAGACTTAGCGTTATAAGCTATTTCTCGATCGATATCTTTTATCGATATCGCGAATAACTAAGTTCTAGAATACTTCGTCTATTTAATTAATATCGCAAAGAGAATAATAGCGATACTATAAATAGAGAATAAATAATTCTTAGATATAGATTAAGAGCGAGTAAGAATCTTTAATCGAGATTTAATTAATTTAGAAGTCTTAATTAAGAGTATTAATTTAATAGAGAGATAGACGAGAGAAATAAAAGAAGTTTATAATAAATAATCTCGAAAGAGAATAGAGTTATTACTTATATCTAGAAGTATATTAAAGCGATTTATTTATAATTTATCTAAAATAATTATATATTATTCTAAATTCGCTATAAGTATTAAGACTATAAATTTTTTATATCTCGAAAGAATAAGATTTAAGTATATAATATAAATAATAAGTTTCTTACTAAGTTACTCGTTATAGTCTCGAATTAGTCTAGACTTTATAAGAGAAACGAGTTATATATCTAATAATTAATAAATCTCGTAAATTAGACGTTTATTAATAAACGCGTATCTAATAATCTCGATATCGATAAGAATTTAAACGTAATAAACCTTCTCTTAAAAAGTTAGACTTTTTTAGACTAGAAATAATTTCGATACGAATAAGTTACGTCGAGTCTCTTTTAAATTATATAAGAATAAAATCTTATCTTAATTCGTAATTATAAATAAGATTATAAATTTCTCAAATTAAATTATTTAGACTTCGATTTCACGAAATTCTCTTTATTCTAATTTTCTATCTTATTAATTTAATAAGAAAATTCTCATTTTAGATAAGCGAATAATAAGTATTTCTTTTTATAATAAAGATTGTCACGGTTTTTCTGTATACCAAAGGTATTTCGGAAGATCGGGGAAGGAACGGGGAAGCTAGGCCAAATTTGTATTAGTTTCTTAGTAGATCTCCGTCACTGCGGCCCTTAGAATTTTATAGATTTTTTAATTATTAATCTCAAGATTATTTTCTATGATAATATGATAGTAACGTCGAATTCGATGTTAAATGATAATCGAATCGATTTAGAAGGTGTTCTTTATTATTATATCTCACTTATCGTTATCGAATTTATTAAATAAGTAAGCTATTAGATTAGTAAGATCTTATTAGCTTTTCTTTGCTTCTTATCTATTAAAAGCCTCTCTTATTTTTACTTCTTTTGCCTTATAAATTAACGCTGACTACTTTAGTAGATAGATAAATATTTAGCCTCGCATTTGATATTCAGGAATTTATTGTTATTGGTTATAAATACGCTAATTTGATATTTGACGATATTAAAGAGATTTATAAGCATCTTACGTTTAACACTCTTAGGTCTATTAGGCTAATTAATTCTACTACTAATTTATTAAGAACGATTACTTATTTCTTAATTTAAGATCGTCGACTATTTAATTAAGTCGTTAATAAATTTACTTTTCGTAAATTTATTCGACGTCTTGAAAAAGTCACTTAGTCTCTTAGAAACTTACTCTTTGGTTCTTTTTCTACTAAGAATATATCTAATTCGTTATTAATTAATAATAATTCTATTAATAATTCTACTAATACTAATAATAATTTTATTGATAATAATCGTGATTCTTTATTAAATAATTTGTTTTCTTTATCGTCGTCTTTATTAGAAAGCCGTGAAAAATCAACGATTACGAATACTACTATTGGTGATTCGAACTCTTTTCATCGTAGGTTATTAAGTCAAATTACACCTAAAATAACTATTAATTTCATAGTTTAATAATTATAAGATATGATTAATAATGCTGTTAACTTCGTTGTTACAAATGTTATTAATAACTTGCATTTATCTATCGAATCTAGAAGAGAATAAAGCTCGCTAGGAGAGTTAGAAGAACTCGGATCGACTATAGTGAGAACGCCGAGTTCTAATAGTAAATGGAATGCTATAGAACTTGGCTATTTCGATTCTTTTCTAAATAAGTCTTACGAAGAGAGTGAGATAATAACTGTGGGAAAGAACGTATATTATCGTAGTGTGATTCTATTTGTTGAAAGAATTTATGATTTGATAGCTATGAAAGAAGAAGCTATAGTTCGTATCAATGTAAATACTTGTTTTCGTGGTTCTGCACTTGCTTGATATATCTTAGAGCTATCAAATTTGGAGCGGAGAGGCCTTCGAGTAGAAGATAGTGGAGTGAAAGAATAATGTAGAGCTCTCTCTGCAAGATTCAAGGAATTACTAGACGTGGCACTCTCGAATCTAATTGTAGAAAAGTATATATTAGCAGATGCTCGAGCGCGCCGTGAGCCTGCTAGCTATATGTAAGTAATCGTTAGACACGTTAAATTAGCTGATATTAATGGTATTCAAAATTAGTTGATATTTGTCTATCAGGGAATTATGTTGGAATTACGTGTTTTTATTGATTTATTAAATGCAGCTACTATTATTATAAGCTTTATTCAAATGCTTAATATGAAGAAAGTAGTCTAGTTTAAGCTATATACGAGGTAGTATTAATATTAGACTTTCGTTTAAAAGTCTCAGTAATAGTATTAGTAGAATTAGCGTGAGAATATCTATCGAAATGCCTTTAGTGTATTTTAGCAAGGCCTTTTAAATTTAGCTTTTAATTCAACTCGTTAAGGTTAGTAGAATTAATTTAATTCTTCTTAGTTATTTGAATAGTAGTAGTAGTACGGATAGTCGTATCGTCAGTAGCAATTATTTCGATCTTTTAACTTCTTTGATTAGAATACTTATCGCCCTTAGTAGTACGACTATTAATTAAATTCTCGCTATAATTTATGGCCGTAGCAAGATATAAATTAAAGGTCTTTTATGTAAGCTAAAGAGTAACAAAACACGTTAGATTTAACGAATCGACTATTATAAATAAATTAATTCGATTAAGTAGATCGAAAATTCGAAGGAAATCGTTAACAATTTCAGTAGAATTTTAGATCTAAGGTCGCTACTTATTAAGTAGAAGCGACTAAAAATAAGTAAAAGAATTCTAGTCAAGCGGAAGAAAATACGCTTTAATAGAATACTAAAATTAATAATTATTAAGAGTAGTAATTAGATTATAATTTTAATAAGTTAAATAATTAATATCATAATGATTCTTTTGCTAAATTTATGGGTATTTAAACGTATTGTAGAAATTGTAATTTGACTTTCTCTTTTAAGTCGAAATTGTATAAGTATTTGCGAGCTGAATATTAATCTTCTATTAAATCGCCGGCAAATATATAAACGAATATCGATGCTTTTGTTATGGAAATTATTTAGTTCGACTTTAAGGATAGAGTTGAATTAAGCACTGGTTTTAGCTTTCGTGACTGAAATTACGCTTATATTTTATTACGATTTATGCCGAATATAGTTAAGAATAAGAAAGATTATATTGATTTAGGGACTAATGTGATATTGGTCGATAAGCAATAACTTTTATCTCTTCTTTCTAATGTGGAAATTAGAAAGATATTATCTTATCTGCGTGTCAAAGGGCTTGATTCTGTAATGCATAATATCGATAAATATATGCTTATTTTAATGTATCTCTCAGGTCTCAAAAGGGATAACAATAAGGTCCTTACTTGTATTGTAAGAGAAATTTATTTGATTAATAATTTGAAGGTAAATCTATTAATAAGGAATAATATTATGGGATTGAAGAAGATTATATTTGATATAAGTAGAAACGAGGCTCGTATTAATAGTTGTGATATTATTATTAAAATTATAATTTATAATATCGATTAGTATACAAAACGGTTAATTCGAGCATAAAAGGCACTTACTATTGCATCGAGAGCTTAGCAAATTCTGTCTGTTATTACGCTTAAGAATCTATCTGATAGGGACTTTATTTTCGAACCTGCAAAGTAGTATAATTTAATTATGTATATATATATAATTGATATCAATATTATCGGTGTGATAGTCAAAAATGAGATTAATTATGTTGTGTAAATTCTTAAGAAATTACACCTGGAAACGCTACGAGAAGTCGACTACGAAAACGTCTTCTTTATCTTATCGAGTTGAGTGAAGAAAGTAGTCACTTTTACGATTGTTACGTTAATAAGTTTAGCTAATAATTTCTCGTCTTTAATTAATTATGTTTTAATTGATATCTTTGTATAAATAATGAAATTAAAGCTTTTTAACGATGTGATAATCTATAAAAATAAGCTAAAAAAGTAGCAATTAACTGACTTAGTTGATAAGTTTTCATCTCTCTAGAAGAATAAAGGTTTTATTAAAGTGTTATAGAATAAATAAATAAAGCTTTCTCTTTGGGATAACTAATAGTTAAGACTATCTAATAAAAGAGCGAAAGTCTATTTCCTTGAACTAGTAGATAAGATAGTAATTAATAAAATCTTTGATGCTCTTCAACAGCAAGGCCGTCTGAAGTATATAAAGTAATTAACTTCGTTTAGCTATTCTATATTCGTTATTTAGAAAATTTTGTCTAATAATAAAAGAAAAGATAGGGCTGTGATTAATATTCGAGGCCTAAACGATCTTATTGTGTTAGACGTTTATCTCGTATCTCTTTAATTAGATATTATCTCAAAATTGCTTGATTGTACGCACTTGATAGTATTAAATATAGTATTATTCTTCTATTAGTGGCTTATATATTCCGACTTTCGATATATACTTATTATAGTCACGTACCGAGGACAGAAAATATTTAATATTTCAATTATAGAATATATGAACTTAATTACCTACGTATAAAGAAGGATTAATTATATTCTGAGAGCTCTCAAGGACTTCGCATAGGCCTATATTGATAATATTGTTATTGGATCTGGTAGCTTCTCTAAGTATCTCTATCACTTAAGAAGGCTTTTTTAACTTCTAGTGAAATATAATATTTTAATCGTTCCTAAAAAGATCTTTCTAAGATATTTAAATATTAATCTATTTAATCGATATATTGATTCTTTGAGAATAGCTACTATAGATAATATACTCAAAGCGATTATCAAGCTAAATTATCCCGCTACTCTTGAAGATTTAGAGCATTATCTTGATTTGACTAGCTATCTTCGTAGCTTAGTTTATTACTATATATAGCTTATAGCACCTTTATAGAATCTTAAGATAAGGCTTTTGAAAGAAGCTTCGTCGAAAGATAATCCCCGTTGTATCTATTCTTTACGCTTTAAATTATCTTTGTTAACTAAGCTAGAATAAGTAAGTTTTAATAGCTTATAAGTAGTATTATCTCGATCTTCGATACTTGTTTATAACGATCTTAATAAATTAATTTGAATAGATTTAAATGCTTTAAAGAATTCGATTTTGAAGTATAGATTTTCTATATTAAGAATAAAGAATTTAATTTAAACTTAAGCTTAAACTCAAGCTTAAAATAACCTTCTCGCACTGCGATTTAAATAATTATATTTTTTTCTCGAGGTCTAACTTAAGCTAAGAAGAACTACTAACTAATAGAGGTAGAAGTAGTAGACTTTATCTAGGTGCTTAAGAAAATAAGGCACCTGATAGACTTATTAAAGCATACTACTATTATTCAAATAGATTATTCTACCATTCTGGATATTATGAGATAATTATCGATTACCTTAACAAATTTCATTATAAGAATAAACGTTCGTCTTATTAGAGCTTCTCAATTTCTTAGATAATTTCGTCTCGATGTTCGATATAAGCCTGAAAAAGAGTATATTGTTTTTAATGCACTTTTAAGGCTTGCAAGTGCTAATAATATATCTTTTTCTAATAAGCATAACGAGCTAGATACTCTCTTCACTATTACACTTATGGAGATAAGTTCTACGTTTCTTGAAGGCCTCGAAAATAGCTATAAGATAGATCTATTTTATATTAGAATCTCTACCTTAATAACTAAGAATAAGAATATCAACGAGGACGTTATCGGTCTTTCTTTTATTCGTGGTAGAAATATAGATACGATATAGAAATATTAAAATCTTTTCTTTCATATTAGTAAGCTTATCGACGTATAGCGTCTTTATATATCTTAAAGTATAATTAAAATCGTTCTTAAAATAGCTTATAAAGATAATTATTTGAGATTTGAGAAGTCTTATAAGAAGATTTCGAATATTTGATATATTTATAAATTAATCAAATATCTTCGGCAGTACATTAGATTTTATTCTTAATGCCTTATTCTTCAAACACGCTAATATCGCCCTTATAACTTTCTATAGTTAATCGAGTCTCCGCTAATATCGTTTTATACACTTACTTTGAATTTTATTTTAACACTTCTAAAATTAGTAAATAAGGCGTTTAATATTATTTTTTCTATGATAGATAAGTTCATAAAGAAAGTGACTTTCGTGTCTGACAAAAAGAATTACTCTATCGCCTAATAAACTACTGCATTGCTTGATAGGCTTAATATTATGGACTAAGAAATCTTAAGGGTTTTGCTCACGGATCGTGATAGGAAGTTTCTTTCTAAGCTTTAGTCGAAGCTCTTTAAGAAGCTTGGAGTGAATTTACTTTATTCGACTATCTATTATTCTTAGACGAATAAAAGTAGCGAGAGAACTAATCAAATAGCGGAAATAGTACTACGATTCTATCTATATATTATGTAGAATCTCGCTCTCTGGCCGTTAGTTCTTTCACGAATATAAGCTCTATTTAATAACTCGATCTCAACTACGATTAACAACAAAACCCTTAACGAACTAACTTATAGATTTTAATTTAACAGGCCACTTGATCTGCTTAGAGAAGTTACTATATCTCTATTATAGCCTATCGTTGCTCGTATTTAGATAGCTAACGCTATTTTATTTACTTAGGTAAATCAAAAATATTACTATAATAGAAAGCATTAATTAATGTTTCTTAAGTAGGGCGATTAGGCTTATTTACGACTACATAAAGACTATTTCATCTCTATCACTGCTGTTATTATTATTAAGCTATCTCAGTAGTATATTAATTCTTTCGAAATATTATAGAAGATTGGCAAATAGGTCTATAAATTAGCTATTTTAGGGTATTGAAATATATATTTAGTTTTTAGCATTGCTTAATTAGAGCCTACCCCTGCTTCTGACTCTAACTCGTATAATTGTTCTATCTCTAATCAGCCAGATAATGTGTATGTGAAAGGAGATATTAATGAGTATAAGTCCTGGGAAGTAGAGCAAATTCTTAATAAGCGAGTTATTCGAAAAGGTAGAGACTTTATCACGTAGTATCTTATTAGATGATTAAAATACGGGCCTAAATATAATCAGTGATATAACGCCAAAGATCTTATTAACTTCGATGACTTAGTATAGTAATATAAGGATGCAATCGCTACTGCTAATGTTATTTAAATTACGATGTCTTCGTAAGCCTAAAAAACACACTTAATATTATAGCAAATACTATATTCTCATGACACTCACATTATATTTACTCACCTTATCGCTATATTTAAACGACTCAACGAGTATTGCTAATCGAGAATTATTTCTCTTTACTCGATAGTATTTGTGTGATTATTGAAGGAAGATATTAATTAATGATTGTGTTGTTATTATTGTATATTCTAACTACTTCTACACTATATACTTTCAGCGATATCTAAGCAAGCGAGGTCGCTTATTTTTTTCTTGTTGTTGTGGGATATTGTCACGGTTTTTCTATATGCCAAAGGCATTTCGAAAGATCGGGGAAGGAACGGGGAAGCTAGGCCAAATTTGTATTAGTTTCCCAGCAGATCTCCGCCACTGCGGCCCTTAGAATTCCATAGATTTTTCAACCATCAATCCCAAGATCATTTTCCATAACAAATATAGTAGATATTTTTCTTTTAATTCTTAATAGTCTTTCGCTATTATTACTTTATAATAAAAAAGAAAGAGCGTTAAGAAATTAGATTCGTTTAAGAAAAAAAGATATTAATAGAATTAGATATAAACGTTACACGCTTAAAGACTCGTATTTTATTTATTACCTTTTTAGCTTTCTTAATTATCTTTTTTTAATATATAATATAATACTTATTATCTATTTAAGTTAAGAATACTTTTAGAGCGAATATTATAATAAACTCGATAGAGAAGTTAACTTAGATAGTACGAAGATAAGAGACGAGCTTTTTATTTATATCTCGAAGTTAAACTTTATAATAAGATATCTAAAGTCTTAATAGAAGTCGCTAAATAAAAGATCTTTCTACTTTAAGATCTTATACTTATAGACTCTATTTACTTCACGATTCGAGTTCTCGAATAACTTCTATAGATTATTTAAAATCTTATTAATAGTTTAATAGAGATCGAAGCTCAGACGATAAGATCGAGTATAGATAACTTTAGCTACTTTTTATTAATGCGTAACTTAACGTAAGCGATTCTAATTATCTTATTATCGAAATAATCTTAATTAATCTATAACTTATTAGATATTTAACTAATTTAATTATTTTATTAAGATTCTTTATCGTTAATTAATATTCAAGAATAAGAGAACTTTTCGAAGCGTCTAGCTAAGATTTAAATTTATATCGAATTAATAAATTTCTTACGAGATCTTTAGAGTTAGTTCTAGAGATTCTACACTTATTATTATAAATAATTATAAGTTACTTAAAGTCGATTAAGTGTAATTCTAGTCTTCTTCTTTCTTTATTCTTTTTTATATTTTAGCTTATAATTCGTATTTTCTTTAAGCAAGAAATCGTATAATTAAATAATTTTTATCTTAAGATCGCGCTATTCGCGAAGCTTATTTAAAATAATTAAAAACTCTTTAGAGTTCGTATTAATTTACTAAATTAGTTATTCTTAAGTAACTATATTTTAGACGAAGATAAGATTCTTAGACGCGCGAGAAATGTTTTTAGATAATATTGATACTCGTTAATTTAGAATATTTTTAAGATAACGTTTTAGATTAAAGGATAACGTAGAATAGACTACGGGATCTATACTCGCCTAAAGATCTTTCGCGCTTTACTTCGAATTACGAGATATTCTATAGAGATTATAAATAGATTATTAAATATATAATATTAAGATATCGTTCGATTATATAAGAAAATAATAGTTTTCTTCGATTTTTTAAATAGAATTACTTTTTTATATAGAATTCGATAGAGTTAAAATTAAAATTAATACGATAAGAACGAACTTAACTAAGTTTATAGTAAGTGCCCTAAGTTAATTAAAATACAAATAATAATTATTTAAATAAAATATACTTATCGGCGAATAGACTTTAGAAAACGCTCTATTAATGCGAGGCGTTAAGAAGTAAATTATATAAAAGATATTTACTAATAAATATATATAACTTTAACTACTATATTAATTAGTAATAAAACGACTAAATCGTGCTAGAAACACGTTTAGAGTATACTAATCGATAGATTAATCGCGTAACTTATAGTCACGTTGCGGGATTAAGTATTAAATAGATATATTAAGATTATATTAATTTTATAGTGAGATTCTTTGCGAGAAACTTATATATTTATTTCTTAATCGTTCGATACGTTATAAAGATTAAGAGTCGTTAAAATATAATTCTTTAATCTATCTAAATAATTAATATAAGTTAATTTTAATTATAATACGCTATTAATATTTAATTAAAAGAAGACACTTCGTATAATTTAAAAGCTATCTTGCTATAATTTCTTTAATCTCGCTTATTTACGAGTCTTTAATAATTATATATAATTTAAATCTTCTAATAATACGTTCATATAATTTAAGAGATATTAGTTCTAAAGTAATACGTGTTAATATCTTTCGAAGTCGTCGACTATATTATAAACGAATTCTTTTAGCTCGCACGTTCTACGAGCGTAGTAAAAAGATAAGACTTAATTTAATATTAGAACTACAATTAGATTAAGTTAATAATAATATATAACGAATAAATTAAGTCTAAGAAGAAACTATCTATCTGGGAAGAAATATCTATAAGGGACGCCAAGGCCTGTAGAGGCTAGTCCCGATTGGGAAGGTAAGCCGACTTGGTGTTGCAGGTACGGGTCGGAAAGGTGTGGTATATTTAATGGTATGGGACTAGTTTTTCGAATATCATACCGAAAGGTATGGGATATCCCATACTCCTATTGGGTTTTTAATAAATATATTACGTAATATTTTTTTATATTCTAAAAATACGTAAAAAGCTTAAGCGAACGCTTATATAATTATAAAATTCTATAAATAGATTAAAAAGATATAATTTTTTAAAAAAAGTTGAAAAAAAGTTAAAAACGACTATGTTCAACAGATACCACACCTTTCCGACCCGTACTCAATATATTATTTCGAATAATCTAACGCTTTATTTAAAATTAATATAATTTAATTATATTAAAATTCGACAAGTTATTATATTAGAATATTTTAAAATTATTTATAATTATAAAAACTAAGATTTAATACTTAGATACGTGTATCGAGATCTTATTCTCTATAACTATAATATTAGATTTATTTAATTTACACTTCTAAGTAAATTTTAAAAGCTTTAAAATAAGAATCTATATTTAATAAGTGTCAAGGAACAATATTAATGTGGTTTAATAATGAGTGTGATGTGTGAATTGTTAATTAATCTACGTGTGTGTGCGCCAGCTAAGTACGGAGAAGCGAGCGCCAAGGCTAGTCATGACCAGCCCTACGTCCATATGATCAAATATTCCATGACAATAAGCGTAAAAAATTCGAGAATTTTAAAATTTTAAATCTTTTTTTAATAGCGATATTAATTAATTCTCTTTTTCTTTTTATTAATAATAATTACGGGTCGGAAAGGTCTAGTATATTTGATGGGATATCTCATATTATATTATATTATATTATATTATATCATGAAAGGGTATCATAGAGGGATTATATCAGATTACTTATAAAGATATGAAATAAGAAATTACTAGTATCATGAAATAATCTAAGAAATTTCTAATATATGTAGGGGTATTTTATAATATAGATTATTTCTCATATCAGGTGGCGAATAAGATAAGAAATATTTCTTACGCTAACTGCTAGCATTAATGTAGATCTCCGTCTTACGAATCTATATACATTAGATATTAGTAATAACTAGAATAATAACTAGAATTTATATATCTTAGCTAAAGTTATTAATAGATCTTTCCCTTATCTTTGAATAGCGTTCTATTTCTTCGAATTATATTAGTTTTTTTAAAAGTTCTCGTTAATTAGACTAACGCGAATCTTATTAAGAAGCTCTTATAAGAATAATTGAATAATATACGCTATATAGGGAATATATTCAAGACCTCTCGTATTCTACTCTTCAAGATCAAGTAATTATTAAATCTTTATACTATTTATGCGAAGCGTGTAATTTTAATAACTAAGAATAATTATAAATTCTTTTTATGATGCGAAGAAAGAAGAAGAGAATTTGCTATTATAGAATAGATAATAGATTACTATTATAATTAGCGTGCTAGTAATTCTTCTAATAATTAAATAAATTAAATATACTAATAATAATAAAAATAACTCGTTAAGCCCTAGATAATTGCGAAGATCTTTCGTAACACGATATTAAATACGATAGCGAGCTTAGCTCAATAACGTGATGATAAAGTGAAGTAATAATAATAACGATAATAAAGTAAAGTGATAACTAGAATAATGACTAGAATATATTCGCATAATTCTATATAGAGTAACTTCTTCTATATATAGTATATTTCTTATATCCCTACATATAATATAGAATACCCCTACATATATTAGAAATTTCCTAGATTATTTCATAATATTAGCACGTCTCTCAGATCATCCCATAAAAATCAAATGATATAATCTTAATACCATACCATATCATAATATGGTATCGACACCTTATATCCCAGATTATCCCAGACCTTTCCGACCCGTAGACTTATTAAAAAGAAAGATTTTCGAATTTAATTCTCTATCTTAAGCGTACTTTAAAAATTAATAAAGATTAAAATTATTTTTAAATTAGATAATAGATCTTATCTTTCTTATTGAGAAGTAATTATAACTAACTCTTATATAATCGCGTAATTATACGTATTTCACGTAAAAAGAGTTACTTTATAAGCTAAGAATATATAGCTTATTTATAGCTTACGAAATAAGATAACTATCTATTAATTTAGATAAGGCGTATAATAATTAGAATTATAACTAGAATTCTAAAATGCTCTTAAGATTAATTATTATAATTTATATAGCTAGCGATTTCTTTAATTAAGAGATTAAGACTATTTATATTAAATACGAGAAGTTTAAAATTAGCGAATACATTATTATAGTCTTAAATAATAAGATCGTACGCTCTTCTCGTATTTGTCGCATTAAGATCGAACTCGAAATTTATTGTAGCGAAATTATCATTATTCGACTAAAATAATATCGATTCTAACAGAGATAGTTATCTCGTATTATTATATTTAAAGTGTCTATCCTGAATATAACTAGCTATATTGCGATATATAACTTTCTCTCGATAATTAAAGAATATATACGAAGATAACATAATATCGAAGAAGATATATTTCTTCTAAATAGATTAGCGATAACTAGAATAATAATTAGAAATATATAGACATATTAAAATTATAAGTAGATACATATACTCTTTCCTAAGATAGCTCCTTAAATTCTTATAATCTAGCTTTCTAAGTTTACGTTGTAGAGATCTATTAATCTTTCGTCACACGTTCTATATATTAATAAATAGATGTATCTTTATATTCGATATATAGTTTCACTAGAGATTCTACTTATACGCGAATAGCTTAATATCTAATAGTTAATTGTTCTTTTCGAGTTTTAATAGATCGTAGCGCTTACGATCTAAGATATTATCTCTCTCTCTAATAGTTAAAAAGATCTTATTTATCACATAATTAAAATAAATACTTTTTTATTAAAGATAATTATATACTTTGCTCTGCTTTCTTACCTTCTACATTTTTTTATAATAAGTTATTATTCTTATCGATATAAATTATTATTCTAAAATAAATTTAAAGCCGAAGACGTCGAATAATAATATTACTATATACGTCTTACGTAATTTTATTCTAAATATTAACTTAAAAGAATTAATAATTAAAATAATAATTATAAAGATAAATAAATATTATCTAAAGTCGACTTCTTACTAACGAAAGATTTTAATATATACTTTTCGCTATAAATCTAAAATAATCGCGAATTCGCTAATCTTTTTATAAGTATAAATATAATAATTCTTAGCGACGTTATTAGCTTTCTTTACGCGTTTTAATTTCTTTTTCTTAAAAATAAAAATATTAAGTCTCGTTCTTAAGCGTTTAATATTAAGATTTTCGCTAAAATCTTAAACGACTTTACGCTTTAATTAATTATCTTTAGGTCGATTAATTACGTTATAACGTAAAGTCTTAAACTCGAGATTATCGAACTCTATATTAAAGAGCGAAAAGTATATCTAAGAATTTAATTATTCTTTTTTTTAATAGCTAGAAAAAAGATTAATAAAGAAATATAAAGATAAAAAAAGTGGTTACTCCTATAAGATCGATACTCTATAGATTACGATTTAGCTAAAAATTATTAATTATATACTCTCTATTAAAATAGAAGTATATTAAATATCTTTAATAATATTAATAATAGAAACGCGTCTTAAATGCTAGAACAAAAGAAAGATATAATAAATAAAGATTATTTAAGAAGAAAGTTTGAAAGAGAAATTATTTAGATATTAGTATCTATTACTAAAAGAATAATCGAGAAGGAAATCGATTAGATATTAATTTCTACTATCTACTTAATATAAAAAGATTATCGAGAACTCTACGTGTTAGCGTCTAAATTAATAAAATTTTAATACGCTTAGATAATTACTAGAATAATTACTAGAATTAATTATAAGATAAATTTATTCTTATAGAATCTTAATACTTATAATAAAAGTATTCTTCTTTCGCTTTCCGATTATGAAATAAATTAATTCTAATATTATTACGATAGATATCTAAAAGCATTAATAAATAACATTAATTTTATCTATAATATCACGTTTTCTAAGGTATATTTATCGTGTACTTTTATTTTCTTTCTACTCTTTCTTTTACTATTTATTATTCTTCTAATATTTATTATTCTTCTAATATTTATTATTCTTCTAATATTTATTATTCTTCTATTATTTATTATTCTTCTATTATTTATTATTCTTCTACTATTCGTCTTATTATCTATCTATCTAATAAAGTTATTATTCTCGAATTTCGACTTCGAACCTTAGCTCTAATCTTAACTTCTTTAGTTTTAAGCTATAGCTCGTAAAAAAATTATTACGCGAGGCAATATTTTAAAGTAAATATATTAATTCTATAAATAAAATATTAAGTATAAAGCTAATACGCGAGTAGGCGATAGCACGTAAGAGTAAAGAAAAGACTAAAGAAATTATGATACACGTAGCTAATATTAGATAATCTTAAGTGCAATTAATTACTTTTATATAGTCTTTAAGTATTTAGCTATTAAAATTAATTAAGAAAAATAGATTAGCGTAAGAACTATCGAGTAATAATATTCAAAAACGTAGATAAAAAGCTAAAAGTAAATCTAATCTCGAATCTATCTATTCTATTTTATTAATAAATTATAGCTATTACTTTACGTGAGATTCATCGCTATTAGAAGAAATTCGATTTAATAATCTTTAAGCTCTTCTTTTCGCGAATAATAAAAGAGATCGCGATAATATATATAAAGAAAATACGTTTTTCTAAATCGATTATTAAGGTTATTTATAAATCAGCGAAAGCTTTTCTTTATTATATATTCGAAGATATTAATCTTTATACTATTTATACGAAGCGTGTAACTTTAATAATTAAGAATATATAATTATAAAGAACGATTATAAATTCTTTTTATAATGTGAAGAAAGAAGAAGAAAATTTACTATCGTAGAATAGATAGTAGATTACTATTATAATTAGCGTATTAATAATTCTTCTAATAATTAAATAAATTAAATATATTAATAGCAATAGAAATAGCTCGTTAAGTTCTAGGTGATTGCGGAGATCTTTCGCAACACGATATTAAATACGATAACGAGCTTAGCTTAATAACGTAATAATAAAGTGAAATAATAGTGATAGCGATAATAAAGTTAAGTGATAACTAGAATAATAATTAGAATACTTAATAATGTGATAATAAAGTGAAGTGATAACTAAAATAATAATTAGAATACGTTCGCATGATTCTATATAGAGTAACTTCTTCTATATATAATATATTTCCCATATCCCTACATATAAATAATATAATATAAGATATCCCTATATATATTAGAAATTTCTTAGATTATTTCATAATATTAGCACGTCTCTTAGACTATTCCATAAAAATCAAATAATATAATCTTAATACCATACCATACTATGATATGGTATCGACACCCCATATCCCAGACCATCCCAGACCTTTCCGACCCGTAGTCACGGGTTTGATATTTGCTCTTCGTATACAATGTGTGTATTCCTTCACTATAGTAAAGAGCGAAGGCGGAAAGTGTAATCTTGCTGCTCTCTCAACTAATTCGTATGCAGAACAGCTACTCGTCCGCTTGGCGATGGGACGAATATCCTATCTCCTCCTATTCTACATACAGCATGTAGCATATTTCAGTCAAGAATTACCACATACGGAAGTCTATACCATGAGTCCTGAATAGCGCTAGTATCAACCCTAACCCTATATTCGAAAAAGGCCCTATAGAAGAGAAGCTCACCTTTTTGTTTTCTAGGGGGGTGTAATCGATTTTTTGAGTGTTATATTAGAGGTAATAGAGGGCCTGAGCTCAAACTGGGCTGGAGTTAGATGTAGATCCGAAACATATTTAAGCGCATCGTCCGGGCAATCCTTTATGTTGAAAATATTAAAAATAGGGACATTCAGCCCTATCACACTAGTGGGCTTGGCACTAGATATTTCCTCTCCAGTAGTTCTTAGCTAGGTTAATCCCCTAAGAATACTCAATTAAGTCCTTCTAGGCCTAGTTATTCAATAGATTATAAGCCCGGTAATACTATCGCCTGCTAGTACCTCCTGCACGTCGTCGTCGTCACCTGCAGCCTATTTATAATAAAAAGAAGTCTTTTTATGAAAGCACTATATTAAGTCTATCTATAATAGCATTATGCTATTAAAACACACTTAAAGACTATCTATGATAGCACTTATAAACTTATATTATTATTACTCTACGAAAGAACGCAATAAAGAATATCTATAAGTCAAAGATTCTTATTCTCAACTCGAATAATTACGAAAAATAATTCGCCTTGATAAAGACTAAATTGTAAGCAAAAGAAGGAAACTACGTCTTGAAATAAATAAAAGTAATATATATAGTATTGTTTTTTAATGAGAGAGTTAATTATAATAAGCTTAATAAGTTAATAAAGAAACTCTTTTTAACTAGAACGAATATAGTCGATATAACGTTAATTATTGATTAATTAATAGCTAAGAATTAATAAGATACTTTAGTAAGAAAGTATAAGGATACTAGAAAGCAAGTTATTATAAATAAATAGAAAGAGTTCGTTAACTATTAAAAGAAAAAGAAATAAATAGTTCAAGATACGTGAGCTACGCTTTATAAGATTCGCAATAATATTCTAGCGATTAAGCTAACCCTAACTAAGGCCTATAATATTAAAGAACTCCTCTATCGACTCTATAATTTCTTATTATTCGAATATAACACTACGATAGCTATCTTGAAATCAAATAAAGAGAAAGATACGAATAAAGTTCTTCGTATATTATAAGAAGCTAAAGATTCGATGAAGGCTATAAATAAGTTAGAAATATATGCTCGTCGATTATAAACTTATCGTTAATAATTAAGTGAAGAACGTTAAAATCTCTTCTCTAATAATTAAAGATTAAAGACTTTATATTATTCGCCTACTTAGTAAACTCGTAAGTCTCGATATTATATATATAATAAAAAAGATTTTAAGATTTTAAGATTACGAAGCTTTTAAGATAATAAAGAAATTAATTCGTATACTAAAAGAGAAGAAGTCTAGAAAGAAGATTATATTCGCTAAGCACTTTAAAAAGAATAATAAGAAACCTCGAAGAGCGTATAAGGCTAAATTAGACTTAGTATCAAATGTCACTGATGAAGACGATATAGTTACCCATATCACTCAGAAAGCTATAAGTAAGCTAGACTCTCTCTCGTGGATTACTAATATCGACGCGTTATCTCATATAACTAACAAACTTAACTTCTTTAATGGCCCTCTCACTCGAATAAAGAGACATACTATTAAGGTTGGGAAAGGGATATTATATATAGACTATATAAGAATAATTATTTTACGAAGTCGATTAGAGAGAGTAGTGTCTATTTAGCGAGTGTATCATGTGTCTAAACTCGATATCAATCTACTATTATATAGAAGATTGTGTATATTAGGCCTAATAGATAGATTTAATATTAATTTAATCTATCTTTAAGCAAATAACGTAAATCTCCTAAAAGCGAATTATAAGAAAGAAATATACGTGCTCTCTTGAATATTAAGTTAATTTCTTAGTGAACTAGCGTAACGAGATCAAATATAACAGCGAGTCCCCGAGTTAGCATAAGCAAATATTAAGTAATCTACGCCTATTAATTAAGTTTCAGTCAATAACGATAACGATCAAGATATAATAATCGATTTCGAAGTAGAAGTTCAACTAAAGAAAGAGATTTAATTATTACAGTTAGCGAAGAATTACTTTCTAATATATAGACGATTTACTTATCTTGAGATTAACGCTATTATTAGACTTCATAAAGTTACTACTTATTAGTCTATATATTAATCTAAGTATAAGAGACTCTACGAGATATACGTAATTAAGAAGATAAAGAAGAAAATTACTCGTATAGTAACTTTAAGAAAGAATAAGATCCTAGATCTAATTTTAATTAATACGTCTAACTCGTTTTCAAAAAGTCTTATTAATAACACTACGTTTTTAGAAATCGTTAATAATTATTTTAGAAAGCATTAGAGAATTTATTTAAAGAATAGAAAATCGATTCTAGCGGAGTTAAATATATAAAGAATTAATGTGAAACTTCAAATCGAGAGGAAATTAAAGGCTATTAGACTTAATAACACCTTAAAGTTTTTAATAATTATTAAGCTATAAGTGAAGAAATATAAATTAACTCTTTAAGAAACGAAATTATATACGTTATATTAGAATAGCGTCGCTAAGAGATCTATTTAAATAACTAAGACGAATATACGTGTAATGCTTTATAATTCTTAGTTATCGCTTAAATTTTAAAACGAAGTAGCAATAATCGATATATATTTGAGAAATTATACTTTAATTGATTCAATCGTTAATGAAAAGACGACTAGTTCGAAGTAGATATACACTAAAAAGCTTTTATCGATTAATTATATTAGAGTATAAAATTATAAGTGTATTATCTACGTTAATTTAGACTCTTATTCGATTTATATTTAAAGAGATAAGTTAATACTAAAAGAAAGAGAGACTATCTTAATAAGATTTAACTTTAAAATAACGAAGTAATATCGTATCTATGCTTTAGACTTAGAAAGATGTATTAAATCGTCGACTATTATATTCTTTAAGAATATAAAGAATAGCGAGATCGATTTGAAGCTTTTAAAGATTATCTCAAATAAATTAATTACTCGTAATCTTATAAGACGTTTATCTATCTTATTTTTAATTAATTAGATAACTTTATAAAAAGCCTCGTAGAAGAGAGTAACTAAAAATATAAATCTAATAGAGACGACTATAGTTATATTATTAATATCAATAACTTTATCTTCTTTTATATCTTTAATAAAAGTAGACGTTTCGATTAGCTAGATTACTTCGCAAGAGAAGATAACTAAGAATATAATCTTAATAGACTAAACTATAATTAAATTATAGTCACAGTAGTCAATAACTTCGTATTCTCCTAAGTCTTCAACATCGTCTTTAATATTAGAGTTATTATCTTCTAATTCTCTAATTTAGTCTCTAATTTAGTCTTTAAGATTATCGCCGTATATATTATCTTTATAATTATATATCTTTATATCTATCTCGACACGTGTTAATCTTTAAGTATATAATATATTATAAATACTTATTTTAAAGAGAAAGAGAAATAGCGAGATAAACGAGAAAGAGAAGATAATAAAGCATATTAAAATATTATTAATAATAAAGATTATAAAAGTTGAGGGAGATAAGAAAGATCTAGTAATTATTTCTATTTTAAATATATACGAAGAAGCTATTAATTACTTAATATAAAGTCGAAAATAACTTTAAATTATTAAAAATAAGATTTTATAATTAAAAGAAAACAATATATAAATTATTAAAGTCCCGTCTAATGAAGCTAATATAATAACTTACAAATTAGTATTTAACGTTAAATATAATAAGAATAATATTATATAGAAGTTTAAGATAAGACTAATAGTTAGAGAATTCTTATAGATTCATAAAATTAACTATAATAAAACCTTCGCCCTTATTATTCGAATAAATATAATACGGGCTATGCTAACTTTAATAACTATTAAGAACTTAGAGTTAGAGTAGATCGACGTTAATAACGCCTTTACTAAGTCTCAACTTCGTTATTTAATTTAAATATATATTCTCTTAAGAGTTAATATAAACGAAGATTAATATCTAAGATTACTTTAAAGTCTATATAGTCTTAAGTAAGCGATTTATAACTAATACTTTACGTATAATAAAGAATTAATTGAATTAAACTTCGTCTCGTCGGAATTGAATTCGTGTCTATATATTTATAGAAAAAAATAGCTAATTATGTTAATTTATATTAATAATATCTTTATTATTTTGTCGTCTAAAGATTAAATCTAATAATTTAAGAATTAATTTATTAAGAAATTTAAGATAAAGAATTTAAATAAATTTAAGCGAATACTTAAGATAAAAATTAAAAGAGATCGATTAAATAGAATTATTAGAATTAGTTAGATAATCTATATTAAAAGCGTTTTAAAGAAATTAAATATAAAAAAAGATAAGTATTATAAGACGAAAATCCCTATAAATAACTATAATGTAATTAACTCAGCTACTTTAGGAGAAGAATAAATCGATCGCGAGGATTACGCAAGAGTTATAGATAAATTAATGTATATAATAATATACACTCGTTTTAATATTGCATTCGCACTTAAGAAGTTAAGTTAATATATAAGTAATTTAACTATTCGTTATAATTAGGGAGTAAAGACTTTACTAAGATATATACGATTTAATTCTAATATATCACTTACTTATAGAGAAAATAGTTACAAGTTTATACAATTAATTAATTATTTTAATATAGATTATATCGCAGATAAAAGTCGAAGATTTATAATAAGTTAAGTTTTTATATTAAGAGGGGATTTAATTTTATAGATAAATAAAAAATAGCGATCTATATTAACTTCGATTATGAAAATCGAGTATATAACCCTATTAGAGTACTTCAAATAAATCGTTTAATTAATTAGCTTATTTACGAAACTTAAATATCGTGAAATTATTAATTTAATACGTTAATAGGCGAGTATTTAGATTTTAATTAACTTAGAGATAATAATAAAATTAAAAGAAGATAATAACGAGGTTATTGCATTAATTAAGAATCGTTAAGTTAGTAAACGATTAAAATATATTAATGTGATCTATTATTACGTTAGGAAGCTTTAGAAGTATAAGAAGATTAGTATAAATTACGTCTTAATCGATAAAATAATTGCTAATAAACTTATTAGATCGCTAGTTAAATAGAAATTTAATAAATTTCTTAAATTTATAGATATGCGAATAACTCGCTAGAGAAAGAGACTTAGTAATAGAGGGAATAGAATCTGTAGTATACTCGCCTTTAGAAGTCTTGGTAGTTCAACTCGTTTAAAAATATAATTAGACTTATCGATAGAAGTTCTATATAATTATTCTAATTAAGTTCGTTAATTAAAATATCTTTATATCGTGTTAGCTTAAGAGTTAATAATCTATTGCTAAAAGTTATTAGAACTTCTAAAATAACGTTAGTAGTTATCTAGTATCTAATTAAATCTTCGATATAGTCGATATATAATCTTATTAAGTGTGATAACTATAATAATAGTAAATAGAATCTAATTGAGAGGAAGTGTTGAAAATAGAGACATTTAGCCCTATCACACTAGTGGGCTTGGCACTAGATATTTCCTCTCCAGTAGTTCTTAGCTAGATTGATCCCCTAAGAGTACTCAATCAAGTCGTTCTAGGCCTAGTTATTCAACAGAAAATAGGGGCATTCAGCCCTATCACACTAGTGGGCTTGGCACTAGATATTTCCTCTCCAGTAGTTCTTAGCTAGGTTGACTCCCCAGAGTACTCAATCAAGTCGTTCTAGGCCTAGTTATTGTTGCAATGACTGATTTGCAGGCAGCGGGAAAGCTATGACTAAGTAGAAATACTGTTCAATGATTGGCTAAGACTAGCTAATTGATCTGATTGATTAGGTCTTAAGAACATAAGGAAGAAAGCATATAAAGGCGGTCATGAATTAGTCTATATACTCGCCGAGAAGATTTCATCAGATTCGCTATTATTCGCTATCTTCACCCATAGAACGCTAACTAAATCAAGGGATTCTTCCCCGCTGGAATTGACTAGAAATCGAGCGAAATAATTATTTAATATTAACACTCCCTCTTTATTATTTCACTTATTCAGAACGAACTTAAGGCTATATAGATCGAGTAACTGTCTACCTCGCTGATACGTCTGCGTAGTAAGCGATTTAGTTAATATATTAGCTACTTAATCGGCGATGAACACGAAATCAAGTTCAATTAATCTATTCTCGTAGATCTAGCGTATATAGTGATACTAAATATTAATATACTTGATTCTTTAATAATATTTAGAATTCTTAATAAGGACTAGGCTAATCTTATTGTTATTAAGTAGCTATATAAGAGCGTTCTTAGGGTTTTAATAAAATAGTTCTTTTAGTTAACGAGTCGTTTATATAATAATCTTTGCGACCTTAGTAAGTGCTATATACTTAGCTTTAATAGTAGATGTAATTACATCGCGTTGCTTCTTGCTAATTCAAATGTATATAACTTAACCTTATAATAAGACGTAATTATAGATAGATTTGCGATTTAATTTATCGTCGCTATAGACTAAATTAGAGTAGATCACTAAATCATCGTCCCGGCGAAAGCATAGTTTATATTTAACTATTTCGATCACGTATCTAAGTACGCGATTAAGTGCATTTATATAGCGTATAGTTAAATTATAATAGTATTAACTTAGCTTTCTAATAACGAAGGCTAAGTTAGAACGTATTTTAGTTATAAGATATATAAGACTTCTAATTCGTTTTTGATATTTCTACTAATCGACTTATTCTTCTTTAGGTCGAGCGGGTTAAATAGACTTATATTTATCGATTGAAGTACTAATTGAAGTGCATTACTTCATATCGTACTACTAAAGTATCTTTCTAACGTACTGCGACTACTTAATCACCAGCGTATTCTTAATTCGATAAGTTTAAATATCTAGTATTCTTTTTATTAACCTAGAGTTCTTCATCTTAAAGACTTACTTAATCTAATTCTTAATTCGAATTATAAGTGCTTTAATTTTAATAAGTATAAGAATATTATTAATATAGAGGTTGATAATAGTTAACTCGCCTTTAGTGATTCGAATAAAGATATATTTATCTAAAGAAATAACCTTAAAACCTATCTTTCTAAGTATCTCACTAAATTTCTAATTTCAAGTACACGCTAACTACTTAAGGTCATATAAACTCTTTAATAGCTATAGTTTATTTTCTTTAACACTTAGCGAGATAGAAAAACCCTATAAAAAGATTATATAGATCACCTCTCATAGAATACTATTAAGATATACGTTATTTATATTCGATTAGTGATATCGTAGTCCTAGAAGTACTGCGAGCGTAAATAGCAATTGTAGAGATTTAAATCTTATAATAGGAGCAAACGTCTTATTAAAATCGATATTAGTTATCTAAGTAAAGTCTTAAGCGATTAATCTAACTTTATACTTATCGATAATTTTATCGAAATTATATTTGATCTTATAGACTCACTTACATATAATTAGTTTACGTCTCGCTAAGACCTAAACGATTTTTCATATGCTATTAATTATATAAGCCGTGAGTTTAATAGTTATAACTATAATTTATTCTCGTAAGTTAGGTTCATTAATAACTTCTTCGTATATAAGCGACTCGATCTTTAATAACCCATAGGCGAGATATGCTCTTAATTTGCCGAATTCTTCAAAGAATTTCTAGCTTATAATCTTCTTTCTAATGCGAGCTAGCTTATTAAATACTACTATTAATTTAATAGATCGTTTGCTAAAGACTCTAATCCTAGGGTTAGATGCTAATATAACAGTTAAAGCACCTAAGATTAATAATTTATAAGTCGCTGAAATTTCTTCTTTATTAAGTATTTTAGTAACGAGAACTCTCAATATTAAGGGAGGTTTAATTAAAGAGCTATTCTTATTTTGCTGGTTCTATTACGAATCGTCTTCGATATTTAAGTTCTTCTACGAGAAATCTTCCTCTAATTCGAGTTCGCTTAAAGACGTATTTTATTTATTTGTTAATAGCGACGTAACGTGGTCTTTAGGCTATATATTATTATTCTAATCATCGTTATCGCTAGATATAGCATTATTTAAGATATCTAAAATCTTATTAGATATCTCGATATAATTGAGGTTTATAACTAAGATATTCGCTCGTAATTAATCGAATTTCGAAAGTAGACCTTTAGGTAGTAGTTTCAGACCTTTGCGATTCTCATAAAACTTCATATTTATAGATCACTCGAATCGATTCTTATTCGGCCTATACACACGATATTAAGTGCTCGAATAATACCCAGTATAAATCCCTAGATAGTTCACGGTGTTTAGCTTAATGTCTCGTTGCTTCTTAGTAAGGAATACTCTATACACACACTTAAATACTCTCTCTTTGCTAAGATCTAATTTCTTCTTAAATCATAGCTTATTTAATAACTTACTCCCTCTATTCCTCTACGATAATTAATTATATATATAATATATATATATCACGGTCTTCGCCTAGAAGGTTAATAATAATTTAAACTAGATTAGCATCGATCTGACGAGCGTAATCACGATCCTATTAAATCGTTCGGAAATCCCGTTCTAATATGCGATATACGTGCTCGTAGGCTCCATCGTTACACTCATATCTAGTAGTTCTTTTCGAGTAGCTTGATACTCCTTCGCGTTGTCCGTTCTAATAGTTATTATCAATATATAGCCTTCTATTAATAGCAGTCTAACGTTATTTAAAAGAAATTTATAAATACTCGTCTTCGTAACGAGTGAGCGAAGGGATACTCGTTTAGTCGCCTCGTTAATTAATAATATAAATAGAGTGCATCTCTCTATAATACTTTTAACTGAAAATAATTTCCAAAAGTCCGTATAAAGCCTCGCTTCGAGTATCGTTATCTTGGTCTTAGGCTCGCGATTAATCGTTCTAATCATCTTTAAGGCGTCACATATCTCACATTCGAAATCCGTTAATACGTTAAAAGTCTCCACACCGCTCGCATATTAATATAGGTCTTTTAGTCGATATGCGCCCGCATAGTCAAGTCGTTTATATACGAGTTCGAATATCTTTCTAGGCGACTTATCTATAGTTAAGATCTTAGTTGATACTAATTTCTCACTTACTTACTTCTATATCGCTAATTCCTAATTCGCTAATTTCTAATTCTCCTAAATCGCTAATTTCTAAATCATAAACGCTCGATCTAATACGCAATTCGTGAGTTCGTATAAACTATTTAATACGTAATCTCGTGCGACGATTCTATTAATCTATTTATTAATAATTTTAACACTCTATTCTTTAAAAATTACTATATATCCTCACCGATCTAAGACGATAATAGATAATAAGTTAACACTTATTTTAAATATATAGAGTATATCCCTTATAGTCTAAATATAACGTCCAATTCTTACCTAGATATCTCCTTATTTAATAATTAATAACTCGCTCTAATCGTCGAATTTAACTAATTTATCGCAGAATATAAACCTAGTAAACAATTCGCGCTAGGGCGTTATATATCGGGTTGCTCCTAAGTCGATAAGCTATCTTATAATCTTCTTATACTTATATAGAATTATCTAGACCCATTCCTTCGATAATTTAGATAAGTTTTTATCTTAATTCTTAGCAGCAACTATTACTTTATTCTTACGCCCCGCGAGCTAATCTTATATCTTATTCGAGATCTTTCAATTATTTTTAGATCTTAAATTCTTATTTATATCATTCTTATTAAGATTAATACACTTAGATTTATAATAATCTCTCTTATCGTAGTTATAGCACTTAATAGCTAACTTATTAATGCCTTAAGACCGTTCTCGCTAACCTTACTTATCACGATCTCCTCTTACTATATTCGCGCCTTCTTTAGGCTTACGAATATCCTATTTCACGCTTCTAAACTATTCGATTACCAAGATTAATATTAATATATCTACTTAATCGAGTATAAATTTGACTATTATATACTCCTCCCTCTAATACGCGTTTATAATTATCGTAACACAACTAATTTCTAAAGACCTAACTTTCGAGATGAGATTATAGATCTCGTCGCTAAGTTATTTTAGAATTAAAACCATCTAATTAATAAATTTATTACTTCCCTTAATATAGCTATAGAAACGCTATAGTATCGTTATAAGTCGTTTCTTTCCACTCACACTATAAATACGTTACAATTCGTTTCAAATATTCTTCACACGCTTTAAATAAGCTATATACGTCTATTAAGAGTTCTTAATATTATTTATCAATAGAGTAACAATATATTAATTCAAAATTATTTAATTTCTAACCTTCTTTCTTATTATTAGGCGGGGAAGGCTTTCTAACATTATTCTTTATATTTCTCGTCCTTATAGAAATCTCTTATAAGTCTAAACTCACGTGTAATAATTATAATTCTTTAATATTCTTAAACGAGCGTAATTAGACTTTAAAAGAGTCTTATCGAGATTCGTTAGATTCACCTCAAGTAGAGAATCGTAAATATCGTTTAAATTCTTCTTCTTATTCTGAAGGTCTTTCTATTCGTTCGAGATTAATATCGCTATCCCCTCTCTAACGAATATCTTATTGCCTTATTCTATTATAATAGTAATATAGATAACTAATGCTAAGTTAATTTAGACTAATCGGGCTTATAATCTATTGCAATAACTGATTTGTAGGTAGCGGGAAAGCTATAACTAAGTAGAAATACTATTTAAGATTGGCTAAGGCTAGCTGATTGATTTAATTAATTAGGTCTTAAGAATATAAAAAAGAAAGCACATAAAGGCGGTCATTAATTAGTCTATATACTCGCCGAGAAGATTCCATCAGATTCGCTATTATTCGCTGTCTCCACCCATAGAACGCTGGCTGAACCAGGGGATCCTTCCCCGCTGGAATTGGCTAGAAACCGAGCGAAATGATTACCTAATACCAACAGTTATTCAACACTTTAGGCGGGGCTTTATCCGATCTTGGCGTGGGAGCCTTGGCGTGTCTAGGACTTTTGGTGCAGACCTCCGTAGTCGACGGACTAAAGTACAATTTTGAAAGCGAGGTTCAGGCCGAAGAAAAGCCGAACGGTGACTCGATAGCGCCCCACCGAAGCCATGTCTTGATACAACATAGAGAGACCCAATGTCTCTTCTGGACCTCCCTCCGGAGCTGCTTGCCCTCATTGCACAGCACATCGGGGTTTCTGAGCTTCGAAAGTCTGTCGCCTACCTACTCATCGCGAAACGCTGCTACCGGGCTGTTCTTCCGGTCTACCTCTCTCGGCTTCCGCTCTCCGATCTTTACCTTGCCTCTTACCATGACCTTGACACTTTGCCTCCAGCGGGCGCTGCACTGAGCATTCTGATCCAAGCAAGAACAAAGCGTCTGTCTGTCCGCCTTGTTGGACACCCATGCAAATGTCCTAGTCTGGCTCCTTGGCATGACGATATGGAAATCGAGCGCGGGAACGATGGGATGAAGAAATGGGAGGATTGGCATTGTGACTGGATTACCGTTGGCCCAGTGAGAACACTTGTGGGCTGGCAAAATGCCTGGAGATGGCATGGAGAAACACGAATACTGCATCGTTGGGCAGGTCGCATCAATAAGAAGCTGGTTGAGCTGGCTGCTATGCTACCTAATATCAAGAATCTGGATGAGTTCAGCTTCGAGGCTGCAAGTGAACATGATGGCGAGCAAGGCCCGCGGTGGGATTATTTACACGATTCTACCGTCTGCAGTCTTCTCTCCAGCCTCCCACCCTTCCTCAACAAACTCACAATAGATATGTGCGGCTCCAGAGCCATCACGCAAGATCGCGGTTCGGACCCTGTCCATCTATGTCCTCTTCTCGGTGACCGGTTGCGCGATTTGCAGGATGTCAGATTGCGGCTGCGGTGCATCTGCCCTCAAATCTTTCAAACCTCTTCGACGAACTCTTAGTACCGAGCCCAGGTTAAAGACCCTGGTCATTAAACTCTATCTTCCGGATTTCCCTGACGTCATCGACGAAAATTACAACGGCGTCGATATGTTTGATGCCAAACCCTGCGATGTGAGGGCAGTTCCGCTCTATAAAAGGATCATTGCAGCAGGGGCTAAGTCCACGAAAAACCTACCTAGCCTGTCCATGATGCGAATCTCCTTCCGTCATAATGTTGAGGGCAATATCTGTCTTTATGTAGCTGACTGCGTGAGAAAGCGATGCATGTTTGAGGGTAGTGAAGTATTCTGTTACGAGGATGATGGAAGTCAGTGGGATGCATGGGAGAATAGTGAAAGTTTGCAAGACCTTGGAAGTCTGCAGGAGTTGCTGCGGTAATGGCAGACTTGTTCTCGTGAAACATGTCCGCCCTTAGCCCTCATTTTCTATAATCAGCCCCATTCCAAATCCCAGCCACAACACCTAGCGTTATCAGCGCAGTGGTTCACACTTATTCTAAATGGTCTGTTGGACAAGCCCTGAAGCGACACAGGCGCCATCGAGCTCGGACAGGCGGGGATTGGAGCCGTATGCTGCTGATACGATTGTGGTAGTGCTATCAAGACTACTAAGGCCCACGGTCTAGGCTTGGAGTAGGAAAGCGCCCGAACCGTAGATTCTAGGCGAGCCTGCGATTGCGCTGTTATATAAGGCATATAGCAGTAAAATCCTCTAGTGTTGTCGCTTCTTCGCCGTATATGATCACATAGTTTGAAGTATCTCTGGCTTTTTGTTTCAAGCCCGTGATCAAGTGTGTGCCAGCGCCGATGCGATCGATGTGATCAGTGCACCCAGATACATCGAGAGCGTTATTTCTTCGACTACTTCGACGGACGCCAGATTGCAAACATCAGCCTTATGCTGGTAGTAGTTACTATTGGCACCCGGTCTGAATGCTTGAAGGTCATAGATCAGGCTGGGACCAAGGTCATCATCAATCTTAACCATGGTATTCTTGATGGTGGGTCCATCGTCTCTGACAAGGTATATGCCAACTTTGTAGCCATCATAGTGTTCTCGATCTGTGGGACCGTCACAGGACTCATGTCGAGTGAATATGGTTGCGTGGTTGGTCACAATTCGCCCATGTTGGTCACCACCATTCAAAGACGAGGCAGAGCAAATGCTGCGATTATAGTCAGAATTCGAACTCAAAGCCATCAAGTAGCGTTACTGCTCAAGATTATAGTAGTCGAGGTCGAACAAGGCCGATCTGTAGGTACTTGGATTGGCTGGAAGACTAAAAGAGATTTATACCCGAGCTGAGGTTGGGAAGCCGCCGGCATATGTGAGACTGGTTGGCATAAAGAACAATTGCTTATTGACAGTGGTAAGATTGCCTGTACCGGATATCCTCTCATTGCGCCAATGTATTGATTGCAACCACCATATCAAGTAGTGTGTAGATGAGCACGAGATTATTCGGGTTTTATGATGACAGCACGGTCTACAATGCAGGCTAACCGTGAGCCACTTATCGATGTGAACCTATCCCACCGGATTGAGCATGGAGCTATTCCCCAACCTGGCTGCTTCTCATATTCTTTCATTGTGACTTCTCATTTTGTTATGGCATTCCGCGCCCACAGCTTACACCGTCCAGCCTACCGTTATAAGAGCCGCGTCCCGCCCTAAAGTTGCAAATATTGACGGTGGACATTATTCCACTACTTGGAAGGATCTCAGGATTCAAGTTGATGCCGCTGTTATCAGTTCGATTGGTCAGAGCCAGATGAGTCAGCGGATCGGCCGTTATGAATCTTCTCCGACTCCGTCTCTCCTTCCTTTGCGTCTGACACGAATAAATGCCAATCCCAGGTACGGAAAATCTTTACCTTTTTTCCTTCCGTCGGACGTTCTTCGTACCTTTTGAATACATTCTGCAAGTTTGATCGGAAGCTGCAGGAATGCCGGCTATGGAACAGCCTACCCTATTGAGTTATGGTGGAGAATCCGCTCTGATGCCCGAGAGTCCTCGGTCCATGGCTAGCCCTTCCAGGCAGCCTAGCAAACGAGCATGTGCGTGGAACATTGAGTCTAGGGCACCGAATGTATATGCCGTTTTTTGTAGGGTATATCTAACTAAGTAGCTCCTTCTGCGAAGTACAGTGTAATACAGCACAAACACAGGCATCCAATTCAAAACACCAAGAACGGTATAAACAAATCTTTCACCAAAAGCAACCTCCAATCGAAAAGAAGAGAAAAGAAATACCGAAGACGAGCAAACGCCAAATAACCAGCTACCTTGCTCCAAGCAAAAGCGCTTCGCCGCTAACCGCGACGGCTCCGAAGACGACTATTAGCCATGACCATATAACCGCCCACACACTTGGTACCCGCCGCCACGGGCCCCATCTGAACCATAAGTTCCGTGGTGCAGGTACCAATCTGCGTGCCGTCGGCCGAGCAGACACTTTCGCCAGGGGTGGAGCACGAGGACGCTGACGAAGGTTGAAGAGCGGCGGCGGAGGGCATAGAAGGTGCGACGGAGGCGGAGACGGCCGGTGCAGCAGAGGATGCGGCGGGTGGGTTGGAGTTTTCAGAGGGAGTAGCAGCTGGGGGTGCGACGGCCGCGACATCCTCCTCAGTGTGTGCGTTCGATAGGGCTGCTTCTGCTGCCCCTGCTGCCGTAGACGGGAAGGGCTGTGCGGCTGGTGATGCACTTGGTTGCGTGCTTGCGCTCTCGCCCGAGCCGCCGGGGACAGTCCAGCCGATTGGCGTCCACTGGATTCCTGACACCCTTCCGTCGCCATTCGGTGCGATTATATTGAACAGGTCGATCGTAGCATCGATGTCGCCGAACTTGCATCCTTGACACGTATCTGTGACGGTGGCAATGGTGTCTGTGCCGGTGACCGGGTTGTGGATGGAGATCTGCTTGTTGCAGATTGGGTTGTTGTTTGGGTTCGAGGGATTGTTCATTACGGGGATTGATAGGGCGACGATGTGGTCGCTAGCTTGGTTGATAATGCCGCAGGAGCCTGGTAGAACCTCAGAATTTAGCATGCTTTAGGGGGAAAGACAGGATGGGTCTCATTCGATGGATGAATGGGGAATGTGAGGCGATCGAGGAAGACGAGTGGAACGCGGTAGGGTTGATGATTTGGAGAGTTACGTACCTTTACCAGTGTCATAGTGGGTAAGATCGCCAGTGTAGGCCTTCGCGAAAGGAATGGAGATGGCGACGCCTAGGAAAATGGCAAGGACTTTCATGGTTGCTTAGTGGACTTCAGGTTTATTTTTATCGGTTTGGTACAGGCGTCTGAGGTATGTAGATGCCTTGCGTATTGAAAGTCTGGTGCTTGAATTGTTCTAAGGAGTGGACGTTCCTATATAGGAAGCAGATTCTGACGATAAGCGTGGACAGATAGTGCAGGCGATTGAGCATTCCTATACCATCTTATATGCAAGAGGCGACCTTGATGAGAGGGTAATAATGAAACGATTATTACAAGAGGCAAGGCTGATTCACATGATAGACCATGAAAAGCACATGGCATTTTCTTAGTTCGAGTGTAGTTGAGCTCAGACGTTCTTTCTCAGCGTTTGGGGAGCGCTTTTTGGGAGATAATGGCTCTCAAGACAGATTTAGAGATGCGGAAGAAAGCTGTCAGTATAGTACAAAGGAATGGTGGAGATTGGGATGAGGCATAGCGCAGCCTCGAAATAGAACGTTAAAGATGAGACGAGAGCGGTTCTTTCAGATCAGACAAAGAGGAATAATGTGCGGCTAGAGGGTTGGCATCCCCGGAAATGGTCTGCTACTTCCATATACCTCTGAACTCCTACTCTCAAAGGCTCGACTTCATAGCCGCCTAGGATACTATATACGTGGTAGATGGCCATGACCATGTGTTGGCTACTCAGCAATGAAGCAACGTGACACGGCGCGCGAGTGTAATGTACGCAGACGCAGGTCCGTAGTCTTTCCCACTTATCTCTGCCTCATGGCGTAGAATGATAGAGGAGGACAGGGAAAATGGTGCAAGTTTGGTAGTTGGAAAGAGGCATCGGTAGTTGTTCAGGTTTTGTGGCGTAACGGAAGAAACTCCGTAAGAGCATGACAGTTTCTTAAAGAGAGGACAGTGTCTTCTCCGCCATGGACTTCTCATCTTGCCTTTTCATGGTTTACGCGCATCTCCCTTCGAGGTATGTATTTCCCAATTGATATCCACTTCCTTCCCATTGACATTGCTGCAGACCGCATGTTCAGAGCGTTCGGCCAAGTCGACGTATTGGCGCCCCAATAGTCCGGGCACCGGGTCTTGGTGACAACGCACATCTGCATACTCCCCCACTTATCGCAACACGTTTCTATTCCTCGTACCTCTTCCCGAAACTCTGTCGATCTCCGACTTTACGGTCTTAGATATCTGCAGCATCGCTCCAAGAGCCAATCGCATCATAACCATGGTCAATGCTCCGCCTCAAGCGCCCGTTGCGGATGCGCCAGCTTTTCCGCCAGCGATGCAGGACGGTGCTGGCCACCGGCCTGCAGGCCACGCACAAGATCGGAACGTAGTAAGCCAGCAAAAGCCGGCGACTGCTGCACAAGAGATAACTCGGAGGGATGTTCACACCGCTTCTTCCATCAACGCGCAACGGCGACTTGCCAAAAGTAGTGCCAAAGAAGACCTTGTACATCAACAAGCAGCCTGCCGCTGCAAGACCGGAGAATCCTCCCAAACCAAGTCACCTAAATCCCAGATCACGTCACCCAAGTCCCAAACCACCACAAGCTCAAAACCAGTGCTAGTTCGCGGTCCGTCGATCAAACCCGACATGAAGAAGAAGCACCAGCCCGTGGACAAGACCACATCCCCCAAACTCCCGCCTGTCGAGAGCTTCTCATTCCAGGACATCCTTAGCTCGATTGGTCAGGAAGCCAATGAGTCCATCGATGCCATCGCAGAGATATGCGGCCGCAGCAAGATGAGCTTGGCTGCGGAGCATAGCAGTCATCGCCCGCCTCAAGGACAGTTCGCGACTACAAGAAGCAGCCCGGATCCCTTTTTCCTACCTGCACGGCTCGAGCCAGTAGCGGAGACGAGTTCCAATCGGCCGCATACACGGTCAATGTCGCGAAGCTTGGCTCTCGCCACCGGATCTGCTCACAATGGGGATGGCCTCCCAGGCGAGCCTACTGCTGCTACGTCGAATGTGACTTCCCATACCCACACCAGTTCCTCTGGTCGTGGAAAAGGCGGCCCGTCTACGACCGCGTCTGTGTCTCTGCTCCCACAGGTTCTGGCCTGGCTCCGCCGCTCCGGATCCGCAACAACCAACGAGCAAAGTAGTGCGTCTGGTCAAGACGTTGGCGCAATCAACGCCATGCATAGGCTCTTGAGTGATACATCGGAAGCTCAGCCGTGAGCGTAAACCTTGGGCTGGATTCCTGCTTCGTGCTACTGCATAAAGTATACAGGATTTAACCCTCCATTTCCATATCCAGGCTTTCCTTCTACTACCCGTCTTGGAATTCTGGATTTCCGGCTCAGGAACTATTTCAACACTTTTGAACAAGGACCCTGCAACTCTACACGCCTGGCGGTGAAGCATGGCTATCCTTGGATGTTCAACCCGCGGATCCTATATTTCGGATCCTACGTCTATTTGGGCCATCGAACCCCAATCAACACGCGACGTCAGCCGTATCTAAGCAGCGCACTACACCCGTGGCCAACGAGTCGACTCAGCCGACCGGATGTGTGGTCCTTTCCCAATCCGGCAGGCCTGTAAAGACAGCAACTTTGCCACATACAACTTAAGACAGTATTCATACTACTACTACTACAACGACAATGCCTTCCAGACGCATCTCAACCCAGATGAGAAAACCAAATCACAAGCGGACCTCACCTTCCAACCATACATGCACGCATGCATATTCTTTACGATGACAAGCAACAATCAATCAATCAATCAACTCGTCCGCTTCCAGAAAGGTCCGGACGCATTTCCGAAACTCTGGGCTTCTCCGTAGCCGACTTTTGATCAAACAAGTCGAGTTGGGCATTCACTTTCTGTTCCCTATCCTACCATCTTTATCAAGTACACAACACCTTTTGTTGCGAACGTTTCCGTCGCAACGATAAGCGGGCTTTGCATCTCACGTGCTGGAGTGTGGGGGTTGTGGATGATGGTGATGAGAAGGGCTCAACCATCGATGAGTAATGGATGGATGGATGGATGGATGTATTATTTAGGACATGAACGTAAGCCAAAAAAAAAAAAATTGTATCAAGCCGTGGGTCCATTTTACGTACTTGTATACACTGCAGTTATAAACTCAAACCCAAATCTAGGTCCAAATTTGTGTCCATACCAGCTACACATACAGAAATGGCACTCAGTCAGGCTACAGTCAAATGCTCTGCCTCCTTACCCAAGGATGAATAAATATATAATGAAAGGGGTATCAATCCAATCCCGGACCCCTGTATATATATACACAAATCACACATCATATATACAAGTCACACTCACACCCTCCTTTCAACCCTCCTCTTCTTCTCCTTCTTCCTTCCTTCCATTCCCCATTCACAGTCCCATCTCATCCTCGCCCCGATCCGGCCAGGGCACATCCCTCCATCCATCCATCCACCCATCCATAAACTCCATCATAATCCCGCGTCGCGCCATCATATGCCCGCCCATAATGCCGTCCGAAATGTATGTATAGGTAACCAAAAACAAAAAGACAAAAACAACCCGCAAGCCAACCCAACCCATCCGCTTCATACAGGCGACAAACCCCCACTGCCCCCTCCCCCTCCACCACCGCCACCACCCTCCCTCGTCTCCACCCTCACCTGACTCAAGACCCTTATGGCGTTAAGCGGTACCTCATCATTGTCGTCGCTCCTCGTACTCATACCTTCGCTCGCCCCTTCACCCGCCCCCTCGCCGAGGTCCTCCTTGCTCGCCCACGCGGATGTGATGATTTTGTGGATGATGTTTCTATTGTTGTTGTTGTTAATTTTGTTGTTATTACAGCCGCTAGGCTCCTCGAGCGCGTAGAAATTCGTCATGTCAGTTGTCATCGTCGAGCGCTTCACGCCGACCATTTGCGGTCGACCGTGCGGGTGGACGCCGAGGGGGTAGCTGAGGTGTGGGGCGTCTTTGGTGTGTCTGGTTGTGACGGTGGTTTTGTTGTTGATGGTGTTATGATTGTTGTAGTTATTATGGTTATTGTTGTTATTGTTATTTGTTGGGTATTTCCTCGATCGATTAGACGTGGAGCGGCGGCTGAGGCAGAGCTGGATGAGGGGCTGTAGGGTCGGGAGGCAGGCGCAGGTGATGCCGATTGAGATTTCGACCGAGGACCAGATGAGGGGGCGGACGTAAGACCAGGTGACGTCTGTCTGGTCGATGTTGAGGATGGCCCAGACGCGGACGATGGCGGCGGCGCAGATGCTGTGGAAGGAGCTGGTTAGTGTGGGGCTTGGAGGGGTGGGGGCACGAGAGGGAAGGGAGACGAAATTAAGACGTACGAAGCGCCCACAAGAAATATGGTTGTAAGGGTAACTTTTTGCCGAATGGTAAGGCTTAGACTCCATATGGGAACCATGGGGAGAACGAGGATGACGACGTCGAGGAGAACGTTCGTGATGGCGGTTCCAAGGAGCGAGGCGTCGTTGTTGATGCATTTGCTGTGCGGATACGGCCGTATCCAAGCGGCTTCGACGGGTATGCATTGGAATATGTTGGAGAAGACGATGGCGATAGTCCAGCAGATGACGAGGGCGAGGACGACGTAGCAGGTGTATTTGAAGGCTTTGCGGATACCGAAGAGGCGGTAGTAGAAGAATAGGATGGAGATTTTGATGAGGGATACGCAGACACAGTAGAGGATTCCGTAGGCGACGGTCGTCTTCGGGGTATCGTCAGCGATGCTCCCAAAAAAAGGGGAACAAAAAGACAGGGAAACTGACTTTGAATAGTAGTAATAAGCTCGACTCGGGGACTGTCTCAAAGTGTCGGCCAACACCAATTTTGGCATCTGCAGTCAATCGTGAGCATGCCTTGTGTATGAGAAGGATCTTGGTAGGACCACACACCGACCAGCATGAGCGCCGAACACGTGTAGGAGACCATCTATGATTTGTTCAGCAAGTAATGAGCCATGTCGATTTGCATAATAGCTCATACTAGACTTAATATTATCATGGCATCATCCCACCAAAATGACAGCGTCGAGACACGCCTTGACGCTAAACGGAGTAGAACAGCAGAGGTCGACAGAATCATGAGACCGATGCATGTACCAAGGACGACGGGGGTATTGTCTTGACACATCTGGCTCATGCCTGGCTGAGCGCACATATCCTTCATCGTAGCCATTGAAGTTGCCATACCATTCATGCCGGGCATGTTGGCCATATCGATCTTTGCGGTATTTCCTTTCCACTCTCTGGATAGGCGCAGTAGATCCAATCACTAGTGCTGTTGTTCCAGAAGATCGTTTTACAGTCGAGCCAAGGACCCAGGCTCGGGATAATGTGATATGCAGGACATAGGTAGCATTAGATGACGGATGAGAGATGAAGATGAGCGAGGACGAAACACCTTGTAAAGGATGGCCGACGGTATGGACCACTTCGTCGACGTTATAATTGTAAGTGAGATTCGGGAAAGCAGAAATATCAAGATGACGGAGGAAAGCAATATAAAGAGAGTTTACGCATTCCAGATACGCGATAGGACTGATGGCCGCATAGTCAGGACTTGGGCGTGGGAGCAAGGATCAAACTCTGGAACACGTTATCAATCATGCACGACATGTTGGTTTGGAAGCGTGGAGGCCCCTAGTGCCATGGCACTGGCCTAGTGAGCTACTTCGTCCAGTGGAGCGAGGTGTTGATTGAAAAAGGCGAAAAGAGCGAGAAGTAGGGTCCATGTCTCTGCCGCTCTTGCCTCGATTATTTCGGCTACAAGTTTTCCTGTAGCCTGAACCAATCGCAATAAGCCAAGAACAAGGTCAATCGTGATGTCGCAGATCTTGGGACGAGGTGGCAGATAAAAGATATTGCATGCACCCCAGGTCAGAAGGCAGTCTCACGTTCCAGTCCTGCATATGCTTGATTCGTGCGGTATACATATCTTGGCCGTTCTCCGTGCACATTTTAAAGGTAGGCTGCTTCTCACGGGAGACATTATTGTCCTTGCCAAGTTCAACTGAGCCAAAGACCTGGGGATCCCTTGCGAACGAGCCAGCCAACGTGCCTAGGTAATCCTAGCGTATCCGCAAAATATGACCACCACCTTGTTTCCATTCTGCTGGGCCACCTCCAGCCTCGTCTAAAGTATGTCTCATGGCTCGCATCGATTACCCTACCTAGATATTATTATTATAAAGTACCGCACATTTCATCTTTCTCGCACTTGTTGTTGTATGTATATCTTTCCGGATCAATAATGCCGCGTTCAATTGCCCACTCTGCAGCCAGAGTATCAAATCTTCATTTACCACGCTACCGCCTCAACTTGGAACAATCAAAGACAGACCCAGCGACAGAGGGCAAGGAAAAAAAAACAGCTCTAAGTGTGCATTAGGTGCACTGTCGTTTACTTGTGTTTACTTGTACTGCCTTGCAGCATTGAAATCTAATTCTTGAAAATAATAACAACAATAATAATAACAGGGCATTTAATCAGGCTACTGGACAGTGCTTTCAGTCAAGGGCCCTCCCTACGAGATCCAGTTTCTATCAAAACCCCAGCGAAAGATTAAATATACCGACGAATATTTCAAATCTCCTCCATCCCCAGAACCCTACAAGTTCATCAGTAATAAGGTAGTATTTTAGCCGTTACGAAGTTACTTTCCATAAAGTACCTTACCTTCCTTACCTTACTTAGCGAAATACGTACTCAATTAATATAAAACACATAAAGTAAGTAGGTAGCTGGCTTCGTTGGCGGCTCATGCCACGTGAGAATGGAACTTGCCTGAATTGCAATATATATAAAAGCATAAAATGATAGACAGCCTACTCCCACTGCCGAAATAATTCCCTCCTTGACGTCGAGAATTGAGGTACCAGTGGTATTGGAGAGCTCGGCTCTGTGCCCCTAGACGTCCATTTCTTTGCCTTATACTTTCTTACCTTTTTTTATCAAAGTCAGATGACCGTAGATCTACCGAGGCTCCCAGGCATCAAAATTCAAGTGTATTATTCTTTTTGCCTTCACATCTGCTACGGGGCCTGGATAGCCACCGTCCAGACATCCAAAACATCCACTATGCCAGTTTTCAAATTCGCCCCCCACAATCCGCCCAAATGTACGGTCCACTTCAATACAAGAAAAAACGACAAAACGAAACAACGAAAAAGAAGGAAAGAATCGAAATTCAACGCTGAACAGAAAGCTGACTTTCTCGGCACATTCATGAACCCATCCCTTTCCATACCGATTTCGCGACCATCTTCTGAATCCACATTGTCATATAATAATAGCCCTTGCTGCAGAGGTCCACTGGTCATGCAGTCAGAAGCCAACCTCACCTAGTCTTGGCGCTCCACCTTCCCAATCAAGCCTCTCGTAGTACCTGAAGACCAACTCATACCCTTCCAAGTCGTGCACAATCCGATCCACACGTCGGTAACCTCGGATCTGATCCAGGCGATTTCCCTTCCCAGCCACCTGTTTCTCCAGCGCCTTCATCTTGTCAGCTGTCCCGTTGCCCTTCTCGCTCGCAGTGCTACCCACCTCATCGTCATGCTTCTTGCCTTCGAACAGTGTCACCGAAAATCGACCAGGCTTGAAGATGTTGACCACCTGCTCAATCACGTCTGCCGTCTCCCGACCCGTTTGCTTGCTAGGCACGTTGGTTTCGAAGGATGCATAAGAGCAATTGGCCTCTGGTGTCACGTGGACAGTGAAGTAGTGCGTAGCTTCAGGGCCATCCGGAGCGGGTATGACGCCATTGGCGGAGAATCCGCAGGGTGTGAAGAGGTAGGCATCCACACGAGCGTCCGGGTACTTCGATGTCGGGTAGACGTCTGCTAGTCCACAAGCCTCAGACACGACAGTTCCAAGCGCGTGCCCTTCCGTCGTAAGTTCTTCGGGATACTCAAGATCAGACTGGTCGGACATGAGATCTCCTGGGTCAGAAGATGTGTTACTAAAGACATCGGTGTTCTCATCAATCGTCTTGAGGTAACCCTTGTTCGGTGCTTTGATGACTTTCGTGGCAAAGCTGTTGATATCTCCTAGATGTTTCTCGGCGTCAACACGCGCCCTGTGAGCTTCTTGATAGTATCGACCCTCCGCGACCGCACTCGCGTGGTCAAGATAAAAGTTTTTGGCATTCTCTTGTTCCAGGTCTGTCATGAGAATTTCCAGCGTCTCATCTTGGTCGTCGTCGTATGGATCGCAGACCTTCATGGTCGAATTGGATATTGGAAAATCCATGAACTTCGTCTCCGTCTCACGCCTCTCGGGTGTCGCAGGAGGCGTCAGAATGGTGTTGGGCTCCGTAAGGTACAAATACCAGTGTTCGCCGTTCATTTTTCCAATCATATAAGCACTTCCGCCTAGGAACAGTCGGTCAAGCGACTTGACCTCGTCTCGCCAGCTCCGGTGAGGACCGATTTGACGATCAGGAAACAGAAAATTCTTTCTGCTGTAGAAAACCCGATAGGGTTTCGCTGCGATACCTGTTCCCACTCTCTGATTGGCAAGCACATGCGGAAATCCAGCAACCAAGGCTGCGATTTCGAGAATCCTTGGCAAACCGCTAAGTAGTGTAGTTGTGCCGCATGTTTTAAGTATGAGCTTGTGGGGAAAGACGAACATGCTGGATTCGGATAGCAGGTAGGCATCGACATGTTCCGACTCGACAAGGGAAAGGACCTTGCAATTGACCAGCTCTAGCATATCCTTCCAGACTTCAGAGGGTACGACTTTCAAGCCAGCCGGAGCAGAGGCTGCTGGAAGGGAGGTCGCCGAAGCGCTGAACCATACTTCCAGTAGCTTTTCAGGCCCTGAATCCAAGTCAGTATATCGCCAACCAAGTCATCCCTTGTGAGAAGCATGCCTTCAAACGCATTGGTGGAGTCAAGATCGACTGTAACATCGCGGTTGATAGTCAAATGTGGGGTCCCACTAAAAGACGAGGGAGACGCTGTGTAATTCTTGGGTATTTCAATATTGACCATCTCCGTGCGGTAGCCCGATCAAAGGCCTTATACCGCTGTAGCCCGAAGTTGTAGTGTTTGTACTGGGTGGCGGTGGGACGTGGGCGTCTAATACACAACCACTGGGGATCGACTGCTGAGTGATAATTGTTCCTCTCTCGCTTGGCAGCAGCGTGGAGCACAATCTTCCACTCAGACGAACAGTGCGGCGTCCGCCTGAGAAAAGAAGGCCCACGTTCGGTGGGACGATGTGGAGGCTGGCTTAAGCCAGCAGCAGTAGGGGTTTGATGCTTGTGGACTTGGGGGTCGTTATGGAGGTCGAGCGGAGAGAGGAATGAAGAAGTCCTTGTACCAAGGAATCTTGGCTATGTTATGATCCTCGCGCCGTCCAAGCAAACGAGGATGATGGGGTTTGGTTTGGGGAAAATAAAGGTTGGAGAAGGTGTGTAGATTCTTGTAGCGGGTGTTATCTGGGTCTATGCAACACCAGAGTCAGCCAGATTTCTGTGGCGAGATTTGGACAAGCTCTGAAGGACAAGGCGACAGTGTCTCGTGCCTGAGATAAGACTCACTTGGCAGGCTTTGAGAGGAAGCGTAGCAGGTCTTTGTTGCTCATGGATCACGGCTTGCCTTGCTACGTGGTATTTAGGTCTGAAAAGGATCTTGCTGTGTGGCAAGTTCCTGCACGTGAAAGGTGTAGAATTTTGGGATATATGGCGGTGTAAAATGCAGGGATGAGAAAAAGATGGATTAAAACAAATGAGATAATTTTTTCTGTGTGGTGAGCTAAATTTTGATGGCCAGATCGCAGTGTGATTCATCGGTCGAAGCTTCTCCCGCTCCGGCCCCCTATAACAATTGCATATATTCCTCCGCCAAAAAAAAACCCCAATGATTTTTTGGTATTATCGTTGATTGCGGTCTGCCGTGCATCATCTCCCTACTTTTGATGTCTGGTGATTGGGTCTACGCACTAGGTACATGTACTCGTATAAAGACATCTTCAATTTAGGAGCACCTAGGATTCTCTTATATCGAGTGCTTCTGAATGCTGAAGCCGTGCAGAGAAGCGAAATTATCCACCGTCGTTCGTCCTACGGCTCAAGCATTTAATATTTTTATGGAAATGCTGGCGATAGTGGCATTTCATTAAATCATCGAACTTAAAGATTCCATACAAGAAACAGCATTAGACGTTTTGAAGTATTCTTGTCGACAATACTACTAGCCGTCCTAAGCGAAAAACGGATTTGACATTTCCCCTCGAAACTTTTCCTTTCCCTAGCCGAATCTCACGACATTCGGCTTCTTAAGCCTTTGTCTTTTCCCAAAACAGTGTCTGCGTAAGACGGCCCTCACTTCGGAATGATGGCATGGCTTCCAGGGAGTAAGATCATGCAAGAACGATGCAAGGTACGGAGTGACACAAGCCAATGCTGCGAGACAGGATTTCCAACAAGCATCTTTTCTGCACAGCCGTTCCTCTCGTCCTACCCTAATCTATTCCTAAACCATTTGCTCGCGATGTGCGTTGTTCTTGTCTGCACCGGGGAGCCGACTTGCCTGGTACGTTGAGCAGCGCACAGGGCTGCTGCGATAGCTCTGCAGTGCCAACGCATACCTGGCCGCCGGCGTTGCGCTCTGCAGAAACCCGCAATGCAGTCACCGCTCACTGGGGCTCTTTCGTGTCACGGGACCTGCCCCCTATACGCGACCTCCCCAAGGCTTTTCAAATACGACCAAAAAATCAGATGAGTATCGTGCCGACATACCGGGTTGAGAATCGCCGAAAGATTTGAAGGGTGCCACGGCGTCGATAAACGAGCCACACCAAATCATCGACTCTTGCGATAATTTGCCAAAAAATCTTTCAGGTCAAAGATCTTCCGGATAGAAATATGCAACTAAAAGGCCTGGCCTTGAAGAACACTGCCGATCTATGCTGACAACGCAGTTATTCGACACGAAAGACTTTCAAGTGTGTTCAAAAGTTGCGAGAAAGGGTGCGCAAAATGTGAAAGCAAAAAGTCAAGGCAATGACGTTCGCGGCTTTTGCTACGTGTTTGAGCGTCGGCACTTTGCCCGATAGCGACAGATGCTTTTTTTTCTTTTACGCCTTGATGAGTACGGTGCATTATCGAATTGAAGGAAGTGGTGCCATGTACCTAAGCAGGAGTGAAGAATTGGCTCGGCCGAGGACCAGCATATGCTATGTACGAAGTACCCAAAACAAGGAGGGGATATTTGAGTGTAGACCTAAAATGGTTAGACAGTTTGTAGAACATTAGCGTTGCCTCGAACCCCGCCCAATCATGTGAACGAGGCTCAATTGGCTGCAGATGCTGCTACCACACCACAATAAATCCTGCACGAATCTGCATGACTTGTACAAGCATTGCGCCGGCGTATTCTTTCAGTATCCCTGCGGCACGAGGTCACCAGCTTCTTCTCTGAGAAACACTCCTACATCTATCAATAATGTGTCCACGGCGACGTGAGCCATCAAATCCAGCGCCACTACCGCGTGGGACGACTCCGACATATTAGCGACAGTGGTCAGCTCTCCCGCATCCAAGCGGCCAATGTATCCTCGCAGCGGTCAATGTCGAAGCGGAGGCGAATAACCCGGGGCGATATCCTTGCCCTCCTATATACAGACTCTCGATGACATGGTGGACAGCATGGAGCACGCCTACTCCATGCATCGCCAGACTCGCAGTTTGTCTTGTACGTTTCATCTCTTCATCCGGTGACGCAGCGCATCGCATGGGGAGGCGCCCAGGTTCCCGTGGTCTACGTGTTCTCATACAACGAAAGCTCGTGCGCTGACCAATGAAGCTTTGGCCTCCACCATCATGCCGGTCCCTTCTGACGCTTCCGCCTTTACCTCGGTCACGGCCTCACCAATGGAAGCTCAGGAGCCAGAAGAGCTTCCGATCGAATTGAAGATACCCTTGCCACCATCTATCGGTGACTCGGATGAAGAGGTGGATAAGGATGCCAATCTGCAACCAGGAGGGCTGGACCCGACAAGTGCGCCTGTTAAAAATGAGGACCTACCCCCACAAGACACGGATCCCATACCGAAAGGACCCTTGGCAGATACAATAGGTGGATCCTCGCCAGCAGAAACCTACAACCCGCCTCTTTTATCCTTGGAGGAGCTTGCCCACCTGGTGGAGTTGGAGAGGTCTCAAAGATCCCGGACATCTTCCATCGAGACCGATATGGACCGTCTAAGCCTATCGTGCGGACTTGACAGGAGGTTGATCAGCACGCTCTCCATCGCGTATGCTAATCTGATTGACCAGTATAAGACCGATGATCAAGCTGGATTTGGAGGTCTGTATGAGGCCTGTGAGCAACTTAAGGCATCCTGCGATACGGCTAGAGCTACCTTCAGTCCTGTCGGCTCAAATCCTGAGAATGATGATTTCCATCCCAAGGATTTGGAGACGCAGTCTAGCGTTCAAATGTTGCCACCAGATGACCAGAGCATTATCATGGTATTCCTCACCCGGATCAGGACCGAACCAAATTTCCTTTCCGACCGGTTATCCAGCATGTCCTCACCGGAGCTCACCGCTCTCACTTCATCGTACCACCCTGCAGGCATTGACTTCTCGGTTCTACCAAACCACTCTCATGGAAAGACGCAGTTCTACAGTAGGGACAGCCAGATGATGAAGCTTTCCCGAAGGATGGACAACCTTCATCGCTTTCACATCCAGGATCCGCTATTTGCATTGCTATATGGTTGTTTTGATTCCTCTTCAAGGCCCGGCTCTTCTGAGCATTTTCGAAGGACAGATATATGGTCTACAGTTTGTGCCAGAAACTTCACGGAAGGATTTACCGAGGGCAAGCCGGGCAGCGATGAACTTGCCATAGCTACCCTTGATGCCTTTGCCAGTTTCCAGGACTGGGGCATGAAACCAAGGATGGAGATGTACCTGATGAAGATACTGGCCGAAGGTTCTTTTCTTCTGGACCCATACGGCCAAGCATCGACTTCCAACGATCCCGGAGAAACACACAGCGCCAGGGCGACCATAGCGGAGGCAAGCTTCTTCGATCAGGCACTTACAGACCTTTTTGGGCTGCTTACCCCAGAACCACGGAACCAGGCCGTTCCTGAGACTGCTTTGACCTTTGTTCATGCTATTTTGCGCAAGATAGAAGACCGCAAACTTAGGCTTCGGGCTAAGCATTTCATTGTGTGTAGGTGGTACTTTGCAACATTCATATCCAGCATCATCGTGTATCCTGAGGTAAGCTCCATAATCCTACTGCTTACTTGATAGCTCAAATACATAGGTACGGGGCCTTATGATGACACAACATATCGACTGTACTGCTAGGGAGAATATACTGCAAAAGCTCGTGGTTCAGATGCAGCAGCGAGTCTTCGACGTGATACTTCAATGGTACGTCGGTGAACTTCCACACCTTAAGCAAAGCACGTCTGAGATGACCTCATCAGTAATGGAACCCTTGTGAAACCCGAAGTACGAGACGGCATCATGGCTATCTTCCGTTGCTTTGAGCCATCCCTTGATGATCCAAGGCCTCCGCTTCAGACTCCGGAACCGGAGGAAAATCTCTCCACAAGGTTCCTGATGCTAAGTCCTTTGGACGTCGTTGGCCTGATCCAAACGCTCTATCCAGAACGGCTCCTTCTTCCGGGCGCCAAAGAATCTCAAGAGATCGATGCCGCGCCCCCATCTACCTCTGGATCATCCACACTCAATGCTAGCACAAGCGATTCCGGCAGTGCTTTGGCCTCTTCCTCCGCGCCGAGTACCAGTGGGACTTCCGTAACCAGCAGAACAATCGTCAGCGAGAACATAACGGATGATGCATCGGCCAGAAAGCAGGACACCCATGAAATATCCACAATGTTACATGAGGAAGGACAACTGAAAAGCAACGATATCCTAAAGCGAGAACTTCCCATGCTATTGAGAAGCATTTGTCGGAGGTTGACAAACTTACTAGGACCTGGCGCTACCTCAAACTCGAATTTTACACATACGGCGTGGGCTTTCATTTACTACTGTCGTGATGGGACCACACTGACCTTGAGTACTCCGGAAATCAGAAAGAGCAAGACTTTGGAGACCATGGACCCTACAGCAGACCTTCGGCTTCTGAAAACAGGCATTGTCAAGCTGCTAGGCCAGGCCGACATGTCAGGTTTCCCTGAGCTCGTGGCTCCTGGGAGCGTCGAGCGCAACCAGGCTTCGGACCAATTTGACCCACTCATGGAACTTATGAAGGCTTCCATGGAAAGTGCGCGGTCTAGTCTGGACTTTAGATCAGCCCATCTCTGGTGGCAGACCCTTGGCATCTATCGGAATTTTTCTTCTTCTACCGGATCACGAATAGCATACTCGTCTCTCCTTCGTGAAATTGCAGATGAACTTCAACGGAAGTTAGAAGCTGCTTCCCACGCAGATAAGGCTAGCGAGCTTCGGCTGCGCTCTCTGAAGAATTTGCACAAACATCAGACATCTGTGCTAGCCAAAATGGAAGGGCAGCGGAAAGCGTTGCGGGTCAAGATGTGGTACTCGTCGGATGTCATACACTCCGCAACGTATGAAGAAGCTTTGCATGTCACACGTGCCTTGCGCGCCATGGTAGGCTCGAAGCGTGCAAAACAGCCCGCCAGTATGGCCACTTGGGCCCGCCAACGACTTCGAGGCTCTGGCGCTTTCGCTAGGCCCGAAGCTCAAACACTGGAAGCGATATCTGCCCCAAAAGATTACGGTGGCCGTTCCAAGCTTGCCGACGAGCAGATTGAGCTCACGTCCAGGTGGTTGACCCGTAGAAGTATAGAGAACTTTTGCAAGGGTGAAGAACGTATTCACCGGTTCTGTTTTGAGATCCAAAAATCCATCAACAAGATGGCGGGCCCTAGCCCAGTCAAAAATCCGGTCTTGTGGTCCAGCAATCTGTTCAGGCGAGAGAAGGCCAGCTTTGACGCGCAGCGTTTGACGTTGACGTCTGGTGTACATACGTTGTCGTTGACAGGTGTTAATCCGTCACCGTCCTTGTTTGAGCATGGCCGAATAGACCCTGCCGTATTGGGCCCGTCACATCCTCCCGTCCAGGCATTAGGTAGTCCCAAGGCCAAACTATCCACGAATAGTTTTGGTGGTTTTTGGAACACTCCACAGCCCTCTTCCGCTTCTACAGGGCTTGGTTTAAATAGTACCCATCCGGATTTGCCACCTACGCCCACCTCTCCAAGAACCTGGCCAAGCAAGCCTTTCACCTCTACATCACCTTTCCCAGGGACTTTACCATTTCCTTCCTATCCAAGCCTCGGGGATAGGACCGCCCAAGCTAACAACGAAGCGGAAATCTCACCCGCGAAAGTGGCTTTTGCTGAAGGTCTCAAGCCAAGTCTTCGCAGCTTGTTGATCAGTGACCTTGGATACCTGCTTTGGAAGCAGGGCTCTGAAACGGACGCCTGGGTCAACGACTGTATTACCAATCAGAGTGACTATGGAGCTGGGGAGAATACATCAGGACCAGAACCAGCGCCACAATTAGTTAGCAAAGACAAGTCCGCCGAGGTTGGCTATAATAAGGGTGGGTCGGCGGACGGAAGTCACTCTGTGAGACTGCTCAATCAAGAAGTGAATCCTAGCCTTACTGGTCCGCATGGAGATAAGAAAAGCTCTTTTCCATTCTCGGAGGCTTATGCAATGCTTCTGCAGAAGATGTCGCTTTCTCATGATCCTCGTGCGAAGCTGCAATTACTGTATGAGTTGGAAGATTTGATCAACAGAACGTTGCAAGATCCGTCAACAATTCATCATACCGCCATTCCTGCAGACCCTCGGTCTGGGCAGCAACCATCTCGCGGCGAGCTTAGTCTCCACGGCAGAAGTATACCCAGAACCAAGGCCACAAGTCTTGAGGAAGTCATTGCTAATTGTACCGAACGCCGTGCTGGTACTTTGAGATCCAAGGATCGATATAGCGGCTTCACTCATCTCAACTCGCAACAGATGCCTACAACCGTTGTCGTTCCTAGCACAGATGATATTGTGAACGCTTTCCTTTTAATCTTCCGGGACCCGAAGCTACGTCCTTTGACTCTATTCCGAGACCTTCAGTATATAGCCGCTTTCATACCTTCAGAAACCCTGGATCAAACAGCACAGGGTAAAGCATTCTGGGAGGCGGGTCTTGCAGCGCTGGCGCTTAAGGAAAACCTTTGCGAATCTATAATCAATCGTGCGAACCAGATCACCGCTTACCATGTATCGTCTTCAACGTCGCCCGATCCCCTCACCGAGACTAATCTCGCTAATACTACCCTCCGCGATGCCGCGAACCTCTGGCTCATTACTGCCAAGGAAGGCTTTCCTGCCGCAGCCCGCGAGCTCGGCCTCTTCTACCTCACCCATCCTGAACTACTACCGCGCGTCACGATGCCCTTCTCCAAGGCAAATGATGTTTATAAGTCGGTTATGTCGATCGATGCGAGGATCGGCGACAAAGAAAAAGGAGCACTGGATCGATCCACCTTTGCTCTTGTCTTCCATTGGATGGAGTTTGCTGCTAATGGCGGAGACAAAGATGCGAGAGATTTCTTGAAGGGCAATGGGGAGTTGAGTGGTGGGCGGCGATGATGTTGACAGCGTCTCTTCATATCAACTTAAAAGGATCTGTGCGTGCTGATTAGATTTCACAGATGGGGTACATATTGTCCACGCGTCTTCTCGTTTTTTTGTTTCTGGTAAATTGTGGCATTTGAAGGCGAGCGAGGACATGTTTGTTATCTGGGGGGTTCTCTGTTCTTTATCCTACTTCGATGGGAAAACGCGCAAGATACCATACTGGCGGTTCAGGCCTCTGGCCATCATAATCTAGATGATTATCGCTCTACTCGATTTGATACACAATACTTATCGCATCGTCATCCCTGACCCCTCACTCTCAAAGCTCACTTTTCCCCTCTTCCCCCATCTCTCCCCCGTGCGCAACCTTGACACCTCGAACAACCCACAACGGATCCACACCCCGGAACATACCCATCAATCCCGCCAACCCTCCCCCCTCCCCACCCCCATCCCCCTCCCTCACCCTCCCATCGCAAACCTCCACAATCTCCACCTCCCCCCACCCACTCCACCACAGATAATCCCCCACCATCTCCAACCTCTCCCTCTCACTCACCTTCAACCACCGCCCCACAACCTTTGTCGGAAAACACCGGTTCGAAATCACCAAATGCACGCTCCCGCCTTCTGCCATGCGCTCGCGCAGTGATGAGAGCACGGCGAGGGGCTTGGTGAGGTAGTCGATGCTGACGACGCAGACGGTGGCGTGGAGGGGGGCGACGGAGGCGGGGATTTGGGGGTGGGTGTTTAGGTCTTGGAGGAGGGTGGATGTGAGGAGGGGGTTTGTGGAGAGTTCGTGGGGGTTCAGGCCTAGGCCTAGGAGGTGGAGTCCTTCTTCTGCTCTTTCTGTTTCTGCTTCTGCTTTCTCAGCCGGACCTTCACCACCACCATTATTATTATTATTATTATTATTGTCCTCCTTCTCCTTCTTTTCCTTCTTCTTCTTCTCTTTTTCCAGCTTTGCATTCTTCTTCTTCTTCCCAATCAAAGCCCCGTCCTCCATCTCCCGCGGCAAATGGCTCACCCAACTACTGCACAAATCCAACACGCGCCCCTTCTTCGGCAGCGCCTCGGCATAATACCGCTTCAACAGCGCAATGGCGTGGTCGTCAATGTGCGTCACGAAGCGGGGCGTGGCGTAGAAATCCGCATCGGGGGATTCGTCGGCGCGGAGGAAGTCGGAGGGTTGGTAGGGGAAGGGGCGGTTTGTGGGAGGGGGGTGCGGGGTGTAGGGGGTTGTTGGGAAGGAGGATGGTGGGAAGGAAGATGGTTTGGAGGGGGGTGGCGATGGGGGGGACATTGTGGAGAAGAAGAGGGTTGGAGGGAGGGAGAGGCTTAGGAGGCGGATGGTGGGGGTGAGGAGAGGGAGGGGTGGGATGGGGGGGAGGCGCATTGTTTGAGATGAGTTGATAGAAGGGGGTGGAGCGAAGGAAGGGACGGTGGGCGGGAAAGTGTATGACGATGAGACTTTTGATGCCGGGTCATTATTTGGGTGGGGGCGAGGTTCGGGGAGTCCTGGTCACTGTCACGTTGGATTGTATGAGATTAGGTACTGGACGAGGTGTATATCGAGGAGTTTTATTTTGATCATTGATGTATGTCGGCGCGGTTGTGACATCCCGAAGGACGCCCCCTCACCCTCAAATTGGTATACTAAACCGGGTAAAGCGTCGTCTGGCAAATTATTCAGATAACTATTTATCTCTCGCTATTTTCTATTTAACCTATTTTCATACTACTTAAATCTTCTATCTTAAGTTATGAATATCTTACTAGAGAGATTTAATTATTTATTAGATAAAAATTTCTCTACGAAGAGTAATATAATTATTGTTAGTCGAATAATATGTTAGGCGGCTACCACTGGGTCATAAGGCCAAAAGCTTCGGGGGTATCGCGCGTCATGGTGCGATGCCCCTATTAGACCCTATAAGCCTCACATAATATCTCTCGAAAATCACGAGAATTATCTAAGATAATACGCGTTAAGTTATAATTTAATTCGAATATATCTCTATATAAAAATCAAAGTTTCTTCTAATCTCTAGCGCTTATATTATATTATAATACTATTATATAGTACGCAATGAAATAGAATATTTTTCTAGAGTTCTCGTTTGAGTTGAGATTTAAGATAGGGTTTTCGGGGATCTCGAAAGACTTTTTAAAATCTTAATTCGTTTCGAAGAATCTTAGCTTAGATCGAGAATTTCTTAATCACTTCGAAGCTAAGAGACGATTATTATTAATTATATTATTTCGAGCTAAAATTAATATATAATAGATCGTATAAATTTATAATAATTAATATAATAATTAGAATTAATATAATATAAATATAGAGCTAATTAGAGAGTTAATTATAAACTAATACTTTAATAACTCTATCGAAGATTTTTATAGCTTTATAAAATATCTCTACTTAGAATAGATTAGAAAAATTCTATTTTATCTTAAAATTTTTTTAACTGGATTCGAGAATCTCTTAAAAATATATTAATTTAATGTTAGATAAAATATCGAAGAATTAAATCTTATCTTATCTCACCCTATTACGTATCGTAATAATTGTGAGGGCGCTTTCCAATTGTACCTGTCACGGTTTTCCTGTATGCCAATGCCAAAGGCATTCCGGAAAGAACATTCCGGGAAGATCGGGGAGACTAGGCCAAATTTGTATTAGTTTCTCAGCATGATCTCCGCCCTGCGGCCCTTAGAATTCCACAGACTTTTCAATCATTCAATCCCAAGACATTCCCATGACAGTACCATAGAACCAAAAATATAACACATGGGTTCGGGTGCCGCGCTTCATAGAAGGCGCACGCCCTATTTGAACCCATATGCATGGAGTCCACACGGCACTCCATACGGCCTAACAATAATATATAGTTCTAAAACTTTAAATTCAATATTAAAATAAAAAAGTTATATAAAAAAGTTTTTTTTCGACGTTAAAGATAGAATTAAATAATATCTATTCGATTTTAAAATACTATATCTTCTTAACTTCTATCTCTAAGCGTAAATATTAAAGCTAAGTTAAAATATTCTATATTTCTACTTTAATTCTTAAATAGTTACTTAAAGCTAAGATTTAATACTCGAGACTAGACTTTTAAAAATCTTAAAAGATTCTACGAAGGTTAACGCAGATCTTCGTAGAGCGTATTATAAAGATATAGGCTCGTAGTTTTCGAATAATATTTTCGCGTAAATTTTTTCGAGTTAGAATAATTACGTACATCGTGACTCGTATACGTGTTCCCTGGGATATGCAACTCTCTAGGATATGCAACTTTAGGGTTAGGGCTAACATTATTAAAATGCTAATATATCACCAAAACTCTATAACAACTTAGCATTATTATAATATATAATATTTCTTCTTTATTGCTAGCAAGTGGGAATCTAAATTATCGTCTTTTAGGCCTTATTAATCTTTTAATTCGTGAAAATACTATTAATACGTCTTCTTCTTCTTTATCTTCTTCTTTCTTTTCTTTTATTATTCTTTTTCTATTACTTCCACCTCTTCTATCTCTTCCGCCTCTTTCATCGCGCTATTCTCGCTATGATAAGGCCTGCGATAAGATCTGAAATGAGATTTGTAAAGCCTAAGGTGGAGGGAGTGTTATTAATATCAGTGAGTCTAATATAACAAGTACGTTTATTGTTCTTTTGATCGAATTTCTATCTCTCTTTATATCTTCAAACAAATATAATTCGAGATATAATAGTCTCTTAAATTTCTTTTTAAATTACTTAGTAGTAAGATTATTTAATCGCTATTAAATAATCTTAAGATTTAAAATCTATTCTTCGTCTTAGTGTTCTTATCTACGCTTAGCCTTATTCTTTTTTCGTTAATTCGCCTATATTAGATCGTTATTAATGCTCTTTAATAAAACACTAACTGCTAAAGCGAAGTTATATACTTTATCAAGTTTTTCTAATAGTGCTAAATCATGATTTTTAGTCTTAATTTCTTGAATTAGCTGATTAATTTGCTTTACGTTTACTAAAGTAAAAGATATCGAGATTAAGTTATTATTAGACGCTGTGACCGTGAATTTAGAGGACTTAGTTGGGTTTAATTCCTCTAATTCTAGTGCTTTAAGTCCCAATTTATTCAAAATAATCTATGGCTATATTAAGAATAGCTCGCTTTTCTGCCACGCATGTTCGATATTTTATTTCGTTATAATATTTTTTCTAGCTATTTAAATCAATAGAAGAAAGTCCGTTTTATCTATTATATAACTCCCTTCATATCGTATATTTTCTTTAAGATATCTGCGATATGTACTCGTTAAAGACTAAAAGAATTTAATATCTAGTAACTAAAGAATATATGTGATATAAGCAGAGAGGCACAAAAGAATAATATCGTTGCTAATATAGAATTATATAATCTTTATACTAATATGTAATGAATAATCGTCAAAAATAAAAAGACGATATCGTCCTTTAAGCGTCTTTCGAGTCTACGATTTAAAGCATCTATAGAAGATTAATTAAAGACTATATATGAAGAAATAACTAACACACATCTAATAAATCACTTCAGGCCCAAGACGTTATTAATTTAGCTATTTTCACTCACTATAATACATATATTCTTATTCTCTAAGATCTTGAATTAAGTCTTTATTTAACGCTTTCCTTTAAAGATAACGAATATTAAAAGAAATCTTTTATTCGCGAATATATATTCGATAAGAGAGACTCATTCTCTACTCCCATTCTAGGCTTTATACGTCTTTAAGTTATATTTAAAGTATACTACTCTCGCTTTATTAGCAGTATTAAGAGCAGTCTCTTTCTTATTCATATTATACATATCTTTTATCTAAATATCGTACTTCTAGATTACAAACTTAATAAGCTAAAATTATCGCAGTAGCTTTACTATATTATAAGTTATAGTACGATCTTTATCTAATAACTAACTAAATCAACTTTATAACTCTTTATAACGTTTTAGAAAGAGAGATACTTAATTTTTGCCTAATATTCGATAATCTTTCTTGTCTTCTAATAATTTATAAGTTATTTATTAAATAAAAACAACTCTTAAAGGTCAATCTTATTCGCAGAGTTATAAGATTCACGATTTTAGAGCTTGCTTCTCCATAGAACTCAATCGCTATTTATCTTTATATACTTATTAATAAGACTAAGTCTTACGATTAATACGGCGATCAAGAATAATATAAATAAGATTATAATATCTTGCAATTAATTTAATAGCGGGCTTCTTTTTTTAAGGGTCTAAGCTATTTTTATAAGCTGAAAGAGCTTATTAATACTTATTAATTACACGATCTAGGCGTATCTATCTAGATAACTTCTTTAAAGTCTTTAAAGTCTTTAAAATTATTAATGAAGAAAGAAATATTAGAAATTCTTCGCTAGAACGAGACCATTAATTAGTAAGTCTATTCTTTAAACTCCTCGATAATTTAATAGATAATCGAATTATATAGTTAAGCTATATACGAAGACGTATAAAATCTCTAATGAAAAGATAAAGAAGGGCTTAAAATAAGTGCGGATTTTAAGCTAGCTACCTTCAAAATACGCTCTAAAGTCACTCTTTTATAATAGACTAATGTAAAGCCTTATTCGATATTTATCCGATCTTTTTATTTAAATCTTTTTTTACACTTCGCGATAAAAGACATAGCATTATTATCACCAATTATAGTTACGTATAAATACAATCGACGCTAGATATATATCTTATCTACCGTCGAGAATATATAGCGACAATATCTAATAAACGTCGTCGCCGTTAGACCTTCCTATTATAATCATGATTTTTGCTATTTAAGTCGATGCTAAGATATCCTCATTATCTTATTTAATTATTTATCATTCTACTCGAGGCGAGATATATATTATAGCTAGCGATAAGCGTATACTACAGTGAGTTTAAAGACGTGTGATTGCTTACAGACCTCGGCGCCGAGACTTTGTTCCCCGCTGGCCATTCTTATCTCGGCCGATACCCATATCGTATGGCCTCACTCCCACATCAGAAGCCATATCCTACGACTACATACACGTGTCATGGCCCCTACGTACAATACAGTGGTCCTCATGGCGTTCCGGACCATCAAAAAAAATTGATATCCGGAAGCCTGTTGGGAACCAGGTCAGCAACCACAATATCATAATACCAGGCCAATACGAATAGGATCAGAACAATGGATCAGATAGTACTCCTAAGAGTAAGCAGGTTTTGATTATCTTATTTAAGTCAAACGAGATAATTTCAGCTATTAAATTTTTTCATTATTTTCACGAAACACCATAAAACTTAGTGATTTTTGAACGCACCTGGTAATAGCAAAGATTATTCCACTACACCACACGACCTCGAATAATAACAACGTTCTAATCAAGTAGATTAATCAAAATCAATAAAAAACGTTGCCAGTAGCGGACGTAGCCCTAACCCTAAAGTTGCATATCCCAGGGAGTTGCATATCCCAGGGAACACGTATAGCGCTAGAGCCAAAGACTAGGCAGCAAAGTCTTCAAATGCTTCCCAGTCTCTGAGACCACCACGAAGGCGCGATCGATGTTAAGCGGAATGAGTTTGAATCCAAAGCTCCCCTGGATCTATGTGGTAGTATCATACAAAATCGGGTGATTGGTAGGACAACGGACCAGCGGAGGCTGGGGGTCAACAATGAACAAAATCATGTAAACCCATATTCTGACTATGATGACCTACGTTGGGTTTTATACCTCTCACGGTGTGTCTGATAAAAATGGCGACGCAAACTCCAGTCTTAGCGTCCCAGACGTGCTGAATGTGAGCAGTATACATATCCCTTTGTTGATTAAGAGATATGACTCCACAGAAAGACGATGCACCGTTAGTCTTACAAAACTTGCCAACGCGAGAAGTTGTCCGCAGGTAACCAGAGCATCAAAAGCAGAACCCAAATGCTCCGCCATTGATAACGAGTGAGAAGCTTCGGCTTGACCGTGACATGTTTCCTTTGAACGGTCTCAGCTAAGGAAGGCCCAACTTTTTTGATCAGGGGCAAGACATATATTGATATAATCCAAGCGCTCCACACCTTAAAGGTCAACCGATCGTCCTCCACCCTCGTTTTGGTCAGCGTCCGCACTCCAATAACCAGGCCGATCACCGCGACCGCTGCATGTCCGAAGACACCTACCCGCCAGAACCACGGACAAAGCAAAGACCAAACCGCAATTGGCACGACCACTGCCCACCGACTCTTCCGGTCTCCGAGCACAACAGGCAACGTCTGCCGCAGGCGTTTTTTATCGCCAATGCGATCACGCAAGTCTTGCGCCTGTATCGTGGAGAAAATCACTAGCCAGATAATGGAGAGCCACTGCGTGACAAGAGGCTAATGAATGAAATCCTCGGCGCCAGTTATGGACGTGGTGCCAACAGCAATCTTCAGCGCCCCGGCCGCATAGCATACGATTCCGCATGCATTGATGAGATTACGGATCAAAAAATTCCGTGGCGAAAGGCAGTGGGATGGAAGCGGTCGCCATGGCTTGTTGACTTTGTCTTCGCACACCGCGGTGGTAGGCGTTGGTTGGGGAGACAGAAAAGTAGGAGATTGATCCAGGTCCACAGTGTCGTTTGAAATGTTCTTCGGCAGATCCAGGTGGGTGTGGCAGCAATATGGGGGAACCACACTGGGGCATTGAGCAACGCGAAGATGATGGTGGGCCAAAGGATAGTATTTAGGTAGCTGTAAGTGAAGGGGAAGCGAGTATAGGCTAGAAAAGAGAACTGTCTGAAAAGGTGATCTAGATGTAGTAGTTCGTAGCGGTATAGCAAATGACGAGGGTTTCTGAGGGCCATGTAGGTAGGTCTGCCTCTCTTCAATGATCGAGTAGCTGCGTGGTTAGTACCATATGAAAGCGAGTTCTCCAGTTTAGAGCGTGATGTTGATTCCATTTCTGAGATTATAGAGAGTACCAGATAGTCGCGAAATAGTCCAAAGGTTTTCTTCAACGACGTAGAACGTTTTCCACTGATCGAAGGTATAGGGAAAGGGCTTAGACATATTTTGAAGACGTTACTAATAGAAGAGTTAATACGACTTGGTATACACTATCTTATTTATATATTATGCTTCGTATAATCGTAATCTAAGAGTTAAGAAGCGCACGGCCGTCCCTTCTCTAAAAATTAAACATATAACAAGACTATGATTTCACTTATCACTTCTCTCTTATATAAGAACTTGAGAAGTAACTAGAGGAAAGTAGGATTATAATAATTGGTAGGAATATCGTGACTCGAGAGTTACCTTGACTCGCAGGATAACCGTGACTCCCGGGATTTGATCTGCGAGAAAGGCTGACACTAAGTTATCTCGAGTGCGTGTGGCATCGAAGTCGCGACATTTGGGAAGAAGACTGATGAGGCACAAGCGCACCACCCTCGATCCGTATTCGATGAAATGTCGCGTCACATGCCACTGAAATCGGCAGGCTGACAGCTGAGGAAAGTGAGCGAAATTTGCCGGGCGAACCGACCATGCCGCCTGGCGTCCTGAGACTGAAATACTTCAATCATCTGTAGCCTGGTTGTTGGATGTTATTTACCTGGCTGTGACCCGACTTCTCCGCCGCAATCAAGAAGAAGTTAAAGAAGTGCATGTATTTTTCCGAGTAGCGGAAAGAATGAACGATACTTACTGGGCAGAATCTTGGTACATGAAGTCCATACTCCCCTGCCGTAAATAAATAGTGAAATAACGACGACCTGCAACGATCAAATACTGCCCTGAAATGACTTCGGAAGGTTCCAAATCCTTTAATTCTGATTGGTCCATTCCAGATCCTTTCAATTGGTCAACTCGCTGCTGGCAACCTCTTTTTGGTGAGACTAGGGAACCCACTTCGACTATGGATAGGGTACGGTGAAACCCCCCTTCAAGTATGGTAAACATTAGGTGTCAGATGATTGATTTTTGAAATTTCTGCTCCCAAGAAATGATGGAGAAGATAGCTAACAGCTCGTCTGTTCCAGCAGTTTGCTGCCAACCTATCTGATTCAGGCTTGAACCGCACGAGACCTACATACCACGTTTAAGGTAAAGCTACAATCGAAGTGAGTGACAATAGCCGTGCTAGAAATGAATGGTCCGACTGTGCTGTTCAATCACGCGAGAACTCTTTCTGTGTTGCATGGAAACTACGCATCCAGATACCGTAGACACAATATTTTGGCGCTCGGATGGGCTACCCACACTATGTACGAAAGAAGATCTATTTGAGTAGGCTCAAAGGACGATTGACGCGCGGGACCCGAGTATGCACACGAGAGCACCGATTTTGGGAAGGGGGTTTTGCACAGTTCTGATTCGCAACGAGGATGCTGCGCGTTGGACACATGACGCTCAGTCTAAAGCGGTGATAGCGTTTCCTGAACGTACTGAGTAATCTTATACTATTGGATACAGACAGGAAATTGTTGTCAAAGTCATGAATATGATCATTGAAGAACTAAAACGGAAACCGCGGCTCGCACTGGCCAAGGCACTAATATAGAAGCTACACCTCCAATGACCTTCACGGTTTGACAAGATCTGATTGTGATCAGTCACAGACCATGAGCACTGGCCGGCTGGAAGGTGAAACAGATGGGGACCTCGTGCAAGGCCGCTGGATCCGATATGGTCGAGATCAACATTAGCACCATCGCTCTTGCTGCAATGGACTGCACAGACTCCCAGCCTAAACCATCATCTTCTCAAACATCGCGATGGTCTCTTCAAATGCCCGCAATCTGGCTTCGACATCCCGCTTCCGGCTCTCGGCTGATTGCATGGCCTCAGTAACATCCTTGTCCTGTACCTTGCTCAGCTCTGCCTTGACCGAGTCGATGTCATCTTGGTCTCTTCTTGCTTCAGCCAACTTCGCCTTGACCTTTTCAGCTTCCTTCCCAGCATCTTGTATGCGATCCTTGACTTCAAGATAGACGTTCGCATCAGCGGAAACAGGGAAGACAGCACAGCCAGTGGGGCTGACTTCTCCAGCCTTCAGAATGCTGATATCCACTGGTGTCTTGCCACTGAGTGACTTGATGGCGGAAAGCTGAGCGGACGCGGTATCATGTGACATTTGATTCAGAGGTGCGATATGAGCAACGCCTTTATCCTTAACAGCATAGTCCGCTATAAGTGAACGGATACCTTTTGAGCAGCCCAGTACAAGCTCATAGGCTGTCTCGGATCTCGGGTCATCGAAAGACGGCTCATACTCCGGATACTCAGCGATTGTGATGGAGGATGTGTTGTCGCCTGGTCTGCGTGGTAGCCGCTGCCAAAGCTCTTCAGTCAGGAAGGGCATGAAGGGAGACATGAGTCGCAAGCCTGACTCGAGCGTGGTGTAGAGTGTATCCATGGCTGAACGAGCTTCTTCGGGCGTGCCGTCTGAGATGATCAACTTGGAGTTCTCGATGTAGATATCGAACAGTTCATCGTACAAGTACCGGTAACTGATCTGGGTCGACCTTGCGAATTCACGCTCCTCGAGTGCCTGGTTAATCTGTTTTACGGCGGTGTTCATCTTCGTTAGGATCCACTTCTCCGGCAGACTCTCCTTTCCTCTTAAAGCACTGCTCTCACGAGGAATAAAATCATCGCCGAGCTTTCCAAGAACATATTTTGTGGCCTGATAGATCTTGTTACAGAATCTTCGGTAGCCGTGCATCGTCTTTACGTCAAAATTGATGTCGCTGCCGGATGTTTGAGTGTAGTTGACGAGCGAGAACCGCAAGGCATCGGCCCCCACCTCAGGAATGCCTTGTGGGAAGGCCTTCTTCTGGTATTTTTCGGCATTCTTGACCTCGTTCTGGGCTAGGTTACCTTCTAGCAGCTTTCGATGTAGGCCATCGAGGCTGATACCGTCAAGTACATCAACCGGGTCAACGACATTGCCGAGTGATTTAGACATCTTTCGACCGTCGCTATCCCGTATCAAGCCATGGCAGAAGACCTCAGTGAAGGGCACTTTGCCGGTCAGTTTTAGAGAGAATATGATCATGCGGCTGACCCAGAACGGTAGGATGTCCCAACCTGTCTCCATAGTCGTGTTCGGAAAGTAGTTTTCGAGATCTGACGTCTTGTCTGGCCATCCGAGGGTACTAAAGGGCCAAAGTCCGGAGCTGAACCAGGTATCTAAGACGTCCTCGTCTCGCTTGAGTGTCACTTTTTTGCCAGGAAATTTCTTTTCTGCCTTCTCCTGAGCCTCCATTTCTGTCCTGCCACATACCCAGTAGTCATCGTTGGCATCATCCCCACCATCTTCGCCCTCGGTATTGATGTAATATGCCGGTATCTGATGGCCCCACCACAGTTGTCTCGACAGGCACCAGTCCTGGAGGTTTCGCATCCATTGCAAATAATGTCGTTTCTGTAGCTCTGGTCGGATAACAAGTTCGCCGCTTTCAACCACATCTATGGCAGGTTTCGTCAACGGCTCCATTCTCATCCACCATTGGGGTTTCAATAGCGGCTCAATGACATCTCCTGATCGGCTGCATATCGGAACAACCATCTTGTTCGGCTCTTGCTTCGTATAGAGGCCTAGTTTCTTGAGCTCCTCGATAACGCCGTATCTCGTATTGAACCTCTTCTCTCCGGCATAGTGACCAGCGTTACCGTTGAGAGTACCGTCCTCGTTCAGGATGTTGATGAATGGCAGATTGTGTTTCTTGCCTAGGTTAAAATCATTGTGATCATGAGCAGGTGTCAGCTTGACTGCGCCAGTACCGAACTCTCTCTCGACATATTCATCGGCGATGATCCTCAACTTCCTATCAGGTATTATTGGGTGTTGTGCAGTCTTGCCGATAAAGTCTTTATATCTATCGTCCTGAGGGTGCACAGCAATGCCAGTATCGCCCAGCATCGTCTCCGGTCTTGTTGTTGCAACTTCTATTGTCTGATCAGAGCCTTCCATTGGGTATTTGAAATAGGTGAGAGTTCCAAATTCAATCTTCTTGTCATAGCCAGGCACGTCAAGCTTCGTCGTCCCTTCAAGCTCTTTCTGATCCACCTCAAGTGTAGATAAAGCCGTTGAGAGGCGGCATGACCAATGTACAAGCCTGTTAGCTCGGTATATGAGGCCTTCTGAGTGTAGTTGCACGAAAGCCTGAGTTACCGCTTCTGACAACTGCGGATTCATTGTGAAGGCTTCCCGCGACCAGTCCACAGAGGCGCCAAGTCTGCGTGTCGTCTTGTTTATCTCTCTGTGGTAATCCTCCTTCCAGTCCTGGCATAACTGCACGAATTCAGGTCGACTAAAATCCTGCCTCTTGGACTTGCCGTTTTTTGGGTGTCTGGCGAGCTGCTTCTCGACAACGGCTTGGGTCGCAATGCCTGCATGATCGCAGCCAGGGATGTATAGTGTTGAGAACTGCCGCATACGATGCCATCTGATAAGGGTGTCTTGTAATGAGAGTGCCAGAGCGTGTCCGATATGTAATTTGCCAGTCACCTACGACTAGCGTTAGCAGACGACAATGCTGTCAATACATGAGTCCATACATTGGGCGGCGGTATAGCAATAACGTATTTGCCTTTCGGCTTGAGACTGCCATCCTTTTCGGTTCGTGGTTTCAACAGTCCTTGGTCCTCCCAGAAGCTGTACCACGCGGATTCGACTACCTTCGGTACGTACGCCTTGTGGAAGTCATCGTCCAGTGGTTTCAAGAGCTTTTTCTGTCCGGCTGGTGTCTCCTCTACCCAATCTTTCGACTCGACAGCAGGAACATCCGGCCTCTTGGATTTCTTCTCCTTGGAAACACCATTAGGTTGTTGCTGCTGCGCCTGCTGTGCTTGCTTCTCCTTCTTATTGGCGAACTTCTCAAGCTTTAGCCGCTGCTTCTCGCTCATGGGCTTCTCTGAGGCCTGTGTAGAAGCCATCCTCGATGGCCGAGGAGACAAGACCACCAGACGATCGCACAGCAGGCGCCCGAAGCGAAGGGCAAAAGACGGTATGGTGAAGAGGATCGGAGCGCAAGAGGAGGTTAGGGAAGGGATAGTGTAGCTCCAACCTAAAGCTGAGGTAGGGTGTTCTGGCAACCTAGGTACTATGTTGAACGACTCCGAAGGTGTGAGTCAGAAGTATCAGACCAGGTAGGCGGAAACTTTCCCAGAGTAGGGTTAGGGCTAGCACCAGCGCTGTCCCCGTCCAGGACTTTTGACGCAGACCTCCGTACATGACCGACAGATTTTGCGATAATGCAGATTCAACTTAATGTCTAGAAAATATGTGCCGCTTGCGTGGCGATGACGATATGTGGCGCATGTTGGGTGGTACCGCTCGAAGTCGTGATATTTGCTTCGCTGGCTATCTGTGGTCTCAACTGTTCTACCAAAAATTACTAGCGTATCTAGAGATTCTCTAACATCGAACCCTTTCTCCTCTGTCACGGTCGTGTCACCGCTCGCAGTCTCGGGCTGCGTCGCATACTTGGGATCAGTCTGCGGACCAACCTGTGGTACCAAGCCGACCAGCTGGACACCATTCAAGAGGTCGATGTCCTGGTTTTCCATATGTGCAATGCGACGCTTTACATCGTCGACAAGCGAATGATTGGCGCAGACTACGTGCTATCACCAAGCCTCCAACTACGCGATGGTGCACTCGCTTGTTTACAGCAAACAACTCACAAGTATCGCTGGACATACAAATCTAAGGTTTTTTAGCTTAGCCTTACCTTGTTCTTGTATATGTTGCATCGCCCCCGTGGATCGTGCATGCCCATGGATATGACGGATATCCATCGGGAGGATACTTCCTGGTGGTGCCGTCACGCACATCTCATGGGCATTTTAAAAATTCCTTATTTCTTATTCCACTAACTATATAAAACAAATATTAAAAATCTAATAAAAAAATATTATTTTTCATCGTTTATTTTATTTATATAATTTAAAAGTTTTCAGATTTATTAAGAAATAGAAAAGTTATTATTAAAAAAAGATTTTCTTTCTCCAGGGTTAAGATTCGGGGGTAGTAGGCCCTCGAAAGCCCTATAAAAAAATTAAAGTTTTTAACAATAATCTGTTATAGGGGTCTTAGGGACTATCACCCACGAAACTTGTCCCTATAAGTAAAGATTCTTTTCTTAATAATAACTTTTCTATTTCTTAATAAATTTGAAAACTTTTAAATTATATAAATAAAATAAACGATGAAAAATAATATTTTTTATTAGATTTTTAATATTTGTTTTATATAGTTAGTGGAATAAGAAATAAGGAATTTTTAAAATGCCCATGAGATGGGCGTGACGGCACCACCAGGAAGTATCCTCCCGATGGATATCCGTCATATCCATCGGGGTGATGGGATGGCCATGGATATGCACGACCCACCGGGGTGATGCAACATATATATACCTTACTAATTAAATACCTAAGCGCGAGGAAGATAAACGATATAATCGGCACCTAAAAAAGTGGTATTCGGATCTGTAAGTCATATGATATTTCAATTTTGGCAAACTCTGACATATTCCAATACAGTACAGATGCTACTTCACACGAGTAACCGGTGGAGCAGCTTATCAAGGCTCGCAGGTCGCCGCAGCTGCCCAGCCTCCTCACGATTCCATATGAATTAATTGCAATTGACGCATTCGAGTCAGCTGTCTCGACGATAAGCAACCAAGCACAACCTGTCTCTGCTTCCAAGGCAAACCGTTCGTAAGCTTCAACAGTACACCGCAACACCGTCCTTCTTCATGATTAGCAGAGCCCGTTCGGCCACCTTTCCTTCTTCTCTTGCATAGCTGGTGTCTAGGACCCTGACGACTTCGCAGTCCATTAAGTCGCGACTGTTGCGGCTTTCGGGTTCGAGAAATGCTGCGCAAATTGCGTTTGGATCGGTTGTCTCCATACCGTTGTATCCTAGTGTCGGCATGGTCATCCATCGCGGCGTCTGGATCAAAATTTGGCCGAGGAAAGTATGTAAGGACGTCCTCCGTAGAGACTCGTTCTCATATTGTTGCTCTAGGCTCGGCGCCACTCTCATATTTACTCATGCTCTCTTTACTACGTATATATAAACCGTGGCCGTCGTCGTGAGACCTGCATCACTATACGCGGATGGTGTAGCCTCAGAAGATAATGTGATAATTCGGCTTGATACGCTTTCGGATGGCCGGCGGAATATCATGCTCGTTAACCTCGAGAATCTCCGGTGGAGGTATAAAGTCTAAGTCTGTGAGATAGCTCGGGCACTGCGTCCCGTCCGAGATAGGCCGCAGCCAGCGGCTCTCCGCGGCCCTAGGCACTGACAAGTCAGAAATTCTCCGATAACACCGTATCATAGCGGGTGCATCCCTATCTTCGTCGTCGGTTTCAAATTGATTTTGACGTATTGATAATTCAGCCAGGATCAGCTTAGCAATCACCAAGCTGAACACCTTGGTAAAGCGTGGAGACAATGATCTGGTGTTCCAGTGGACAATCAAAAACTGAGGGAGAACGGGGAAGTTTTCAGCTCGGCGGCGAAGAGACGCTTACAGAAAACAATCTACCGGTCAAGCGGCCACACCCGTCCAGTACCATGTAGCCTTGTTGAGGAATAGGTAAAAGCACGGTGTTGGGTGATGCTGAGAAAATTTGGCTTGTCAAGGAAGGTCCTCTTTGAATTGGAAGCTGGTGTATATCATTTGATCCACCTTGGAGTAGTCACTACACGGAATTTTGTAAATTATAGCAGACTGCCGCCTATATGTAGAGCCAAAACCTTGAGGGTTGATCTAGGTCCTACTTTTCTATCCTTTGTTCATTACTCTTCTTCGGAATACAGCCATCACACCATGTTTTATTAAGATTATTCCAAATCCTATACGATAATCATCAAACTTGTAAAACTCCACTAAACTATTTAATCAAATAAATTATTATCTCTATCTTAGAATATTTTCCTCTATAGAACTTAGACTTGAGATTCTGAGCTGGGACCCGAACCCTTTGGGATATTAAGAACGCTTCACATGAGGATGCCACACAAGATCGGCTTTCCTTGGATCTTTTCACTCGGAATCAATATTATTGTCCTTGATATCCTACGTACGCTGAGTCTTGGGGGGGGCGGGGGGGGGTCTCCTTTCTCCCAAGTCATAGTGTACGATGTCGTAGAGAATGCTATAGCAGTGCTCGTTAGCAGCATCTCGACCTGTAGTTCATTCTGGAGCAACTGTCGTCGAAGGCATGATGATAGCGAGAACTTCAATCGCCTGTACTCCAAGAGTACTCAAACATAAAACAGCGCGAGTGATCAGTACCGACTTGACCCTTGGGGAGACGCAAGCCGGACTCCTCAACTCGGTGACGAGGATGCTATCGGTTACGTTAGCATCCTCATCTCAGTGCTTTCGCACGCACATGTTTGAAGGAAAGCTATGACAGTTGTTTACTGAGGCCACGCCCAGATCTTCATTAGGGGAAGCTTACAATGCGAGGTATTTGTCTCTTTATCAACGGAACTGGTACACCAGCTGCCATCGCGGCCTTCTTAGTGATCTCCACTGTGCATGGACGTAGCTCGTTGGACAGAATCACCTCATGTCAGAGTATGAACTGAAGCTCAAGCATTCTGGGCCAGCACAGTCGACCTGATACCAACCAAGCAAGGGCCATGAGCAGGCTCAGGTGTGCGCAATAGACTGAACGGCTCAGTCGATAATTGGCAATACTCGTACCCAAGCGTGCCTCGGAACTCGAATAACGCTCCTTGTAAGCATGGCTAAACGGAAGGTTGAATCAGCAATAAATTACGAGGGAAAAATAAGTGGGTACCAATTAGCGCGGTACTCTTGTTTGCAAAACCCTGTGCGCGAGCTCGGCCTTGGCGGACCACCCCGCTATTTTTTGTCTGGACGACCACCCAAGAAGAGCAGGAGGTATATCGCGATATATAGAATTATAGATATAGAATCGTTCAAATTTGAGGCCGTGTATAATCCATTTGTCACCCAGAGTTGATATAGCTATATTGTAGCCTTCTAAGTTATTTACGTCGTCTATTTCATTATCGCCATCATATCGCCGCCTATCTCAACGCTTATTCGAGCCCTTATCTAAGATAAGTTCGAATAGGGTTATAGCAATAACGTTATTCTGACTAACTCGTATGATATTAATATACGGGCTTTGTAGAAGCTAAGGGCTCTTTGAATTTAATATAATATTATCTTTATTTCGAATAATAGTATAGGCGAATATCTTAGAGTTATAAGTTAGCATATTAAGTTATAACTACTCGCGTATCTCGAATAACGATTTATATTATATCTAGATGAGTTAATTTATTAGCTATTCGACGAACTCGATCTTATTATCGATAAGAGTATCGTCTAAAGAACTTTATATCGCCTTAATTAATCTCGTAAATAAATAAAAAGAATTACTAATTAGCGCAACGTCTTTCTATAAGAAAGCTAATTTGCTACGCTAACTAATTAACGATCTAATTAGTTAATCTTTCTAGATAAGTTAACGGCTTATAAGCGAACTAATAAATAGCTCGTTGACTCTATTAATTAGATATTAACGTCTATAGACGATAGAAAGTACAAATAAACTCTTTTAAATATGAGATCGTGAGTTAGTAAAGAATTTTAGCGATTAAAGAGATAAAGTCTACTATCTACGTTTACTATATAAGACTATCTCTTATAAATTATTCTTTAAGAATTCGTGACTTAAAAGATATTTATCGACTTCGTACGCGATTACGTTCTTTTCTACTGCGATAATTATAGTAGAAATAAGTCTCTTTTAGTTATTATATACGACAACGCGTCGATTTATTATAGTGCTAAGCTTATTCGCATATGTTACGATATAGAAATTTTATTGAAGTATTTATCTTTATATTCGCCTAATCTAAATTCTATCGAGATCTTATTTTCGATTTTAAAGACGTGAATTAAGAGATATTAAAATCTAACTATATTATACTTTAACGAAAAAAGATACGATAATTTTATAAATCTCGCTATTTACGCGTAGAAGAGAAGATATAATACGAATAATCTCTTTAAAAGAAATAAGATATATTATAAAAGTTAAGACGAGATAAACGCTATTAAGACCTTAAAAGAATAACTTTATTACTTTATAGAAGTTTCGTTATAAAATAATTATATAAAGTCTTTATCGCCTTCGTATATAATTTTATCTAGATTTAATTTATTCTTAAAAGTCTCCTTTTCTTACTATCGATAATCGTAGCTCTTATTCTCGATAGAATTTAGAATAAGCCTTAACAATCGAGATATAGAGATCGTGAAAAAACGAATATATGTTAAAACGCGAGCTAACTTCTTTCTTCGCTTAAATGCCCCTACATTATTAATTAACTCGCGTCTAATATTAGATTTAATCCCTAACTTCTTCTATTTATACTCGAAATTATCACCTTTTCACTTCTAAATATAATAAGACTTATAATATTTATCTAATAGCTTTTTCTTTATATTCTCTAAGACTCTTCAATCGTATAATATAATCTCTAACTTTATATTCTTAATAAAGTTCTTTAAATCAATATATATCGAACTACTATCTCTTTGCTCTAAAACTAAGATTATTTCACGACTATAGACACGATTAGCTAAGCGCTAAAAATCGTAGTAATCACGTAAGACGAGCTTAGCTTTAAGACGCGAGAATCGAAATTCCGTAAGAATATCAGCAGAGTTCGTTAATGATATAGAAAGCTAAATAATCGTAGTAGCAGAAGTAACTATAAAAGCTGAAACGCGATTACGTGTTCGCTGAATATCTTTATCCTTCCTCTTATTCTTCTTCTTTCATAACTTATTCTTCTACTTATTCTTCAGCTTATAATCTTAGACGATAATTAAACTCATAAATAAATACTTAATAGTAAGTCTATTGATTCGATCTTTTAGTATAGCTATTAATCAGCTTACTAGATTCTAAGATATAATAAGATAATACCTTCGTGAGTCTTAAACGTCTTTAACGTAGCAGACTAATTTAGAATAATTCTAACTATTATAGTTATTCTTAGAATACTTCCAACGAGCTCGAATATCGCGTCTAACAGCGATAACAGAGTTAATCTCATTCTCCGCAGCCTGGGCGTTAAGTAGTTATTTAGTGAAATTTAAGCTTATTAAAACCTCGATAAGACTTATAGATCTACTACCCTAAGTCCTATCGCTGTGAGTAATTATTATAAATATTATTTTAATAGCAATAGACTCTTTTTCAATAACGCCAGACTTACTACGAGCGTAACGATATATCAGATCAAGTTAAAGCTCTTTCTTATACTTTCAATTCAACAATTTCGCGAAAATCGTACTTAAGATCTATTCGTATTCGCCAAGCTTAATCTTTAAGATACTAAAATACTTATATTTAATCGTAGTAAGTAAGCTATAGAATAAAGTTGCAACAAGTAAGACTCGATAATATGCGATATAATCAAGAGATGTAGTATAATTACGAGTCTTATTATCTTAAACTCTTAATAGCGAATAGAGTGAGAGAGAATTATCGTTATTAAGCGTACATCTCTTAATCTCGATATTAAATACGATCTTTTCGCTCTCTTAAAACGACTCTATATTAAATTTATATAATATAAATTCCACCTTTTTATTACTAAGCGATTCGATATTAATAATATCTTTAAGAGAGTTAGATAACTTCGTTTTCGTCTTCGATTTAACTACTTTCTTATCTTTTTATTACTAATAAAATCGCTAACTATTAAAAGTCTTAGAAGTCTTCTACTTATATCTCCTCTCCTCTCTATTCTTCTTATTATCGAATATTATCTATAAATTATTTTCGAAGTCTATTTGAGTGTTAGACGAGATTTCTTTCGATGCTCGTAGTCTAATAATAAAATTAAATTATAAAGATCGCTAAAAGCATAAATTTTCTAATCGCCTTATTAGCGATAGACTCTCGCTATCGAGTATCTAACTAAAGATCGTCTCTAAATTAATAAAACGTCGTTTACTAACTAAGAACTTCGATAAAAATATATTATTTAAAGACTTAGATAGCTAATTTAATAGCGATTAACTCGACTCTATTAGCTTAAGAAGAAAGTTAATTATTAACTCAGGGCGCTATCGCTTAGACGGCTTCGATTTATTAAGTCTTAATAATAATATCGCCGTCTTACGAGACGTTATAATAAATCTTAGGCTAAATATCTTTGAGATAGGCGTAACAAATATTTATAGTCTTAGAGCCGAAGCTTAAGACGACGAAGAAGCCTTATTAAGGCCGTTTAGCATAATATTTGTACGTCTCTTTCTCGCTAAAAACTTCTTCGAATTAAAATACTTACGAAAGCCCATAGCGATAACGATATAGTCTACAAATATAATAAGAGGACCTCTCTATATGCTTATGCTATATCGTTAATTAAATAGCTTCAATTCTAATCTAATCAGGAAGCTGGAATAACTACTATAACACCCACATATCGCGATATACCTCCTGCTCTTCTTAGGTGGTCTTCCAGGCAAAAAATAGCGGGGTGGTCCGCCAAGGCCGAGCTCCCGCACAGGGTTTTGCAAACAAGAGTAAGTCAATGTGTAATATCAGTCAGAAATCTACAGATCATCCAACATTTCACCACCCACAACTCACACCCGCCTTGACTCGGTCGCTATGGCTGGCAAAGATGCGCCACCAGAGACTCAACGATGTCCACACGTCACCCGCATCTCTAAGCGAATCTATATATCAACTATCATCCTCCTGCTGGCATGTCTTCCTGTATTCATTCTTCACTACTTTCCTGCGTTCGGCGTCAAAATGAAGGTCTCATTGCTCTCCACTCTAACTGGTGGCCTGCTGGCTTCCACATGGACCCAAGCAGCTGATGGATCTGACTCTAATGGGAACCTCATTCTCAATCTTAGTGACTTTAATGCAACATCTGTGAACGCAGGTCTTTTCGACGAACCTCCAATGGTGCGAACTACCAGTGGTGTGATTGTTGGCCACAGCGCTCCCAACAGACCAGGAGTAGCAGAGTTTCTAGGGATTCGTTTTGGGAAGCCTCCAGTTGGTGACCTCCGTTTCGCTGCCCCCCAAGCGTATACGAGTCGCGAGACCGTCTCAGCATTTCATTTCGTACGTTGAATTTTCCCTCCAATACACGAACTAACTCGCCAACGTCATTGCTCGCCAGCATCATGCTAATCGCAGGGTTCTTTAGTCTGTGTAAGTCAGACGAGATAGGCCGTTGCAATCTTACGCCTTTGCAGCTAGCCGTTGCGGCGGTCGTACTCGGTAACGTTATGATGTGAAAGCTGATCTTGCAAGTGATTGTCCTGCCGATGTGGCCCAAAAATCTGCTCGAAATGGCAAAGTGCCTCTCACAGGAGCCGCTGCGGCCAAGTTCGTCGATACTACGCAAATGTACGGAGCGACAGTCGGCGAGGATTGCTTGAAGCTAAATGTGTGGACGAAGCGTGGGAGTAGGGAGGGGCCGAAAGCAGTCTTGTTCTGGCTCTATGGAGGAGGTGTCATGTCCAAAGCCTTTTGGAATAGTCAAGGAAGAGATTGCTAAGCTATTGTAGGCTTTACGAAAGGCACGACCAACTCTTTCCTCTACGACGGAGAATTCCTTGCAGATACGCAGGATGTGATTGTGGTGTCTACGAAGTATGTTACCTCCGGTCTCAAGGACAGTTCGACGGCATGCGAGCGCTGACGTTGGGAACAGCTACCGTGTATCCCTATTTGGTTTCCCAGGCCTCCCCGGTATGGAGAAAAACGTAGGGCTCCTGGATCAGCGATTAGCCGTAGAGTGGACGCGAAGAAATATCGCAGCGTTCGGCGGAGATCCAAATCGCATAACCCTTTTTGGTCAATCAGCTGGAGGAGCCTCTATTGATTACTATAGCTATGCATGGACTAAGGATCCCATTATCAACGGTTTCATTGCAGAATCTGGTGTCGTTAACAGTTTCTTTAGTCCTGCACTGGCTGACAACACCGCGGCCTGGTATGGCATCACACAACAACTCGGCTGCGGAAGCTCTGTAGATGGCGTCCAAACCACCGTCGCTTGCGTGCGGGAAAAATCCATGAATGACCTTCTCACAGTATCTGCATCAGCACCGCAGTTCGGACCAACTGCTGATGGCACCCTTGTCTTATCAGACTATACGGAAGCCGGTAACAGTGGCAGATTCATCAAAAAGCCTATACTATTAGGTAACAATGACTATGAAGCCGGAATCATCAAGGTCATTTTCGGGAACATGGGCAAGACGCTTCCGCTTGAGCAGTGGGCTCTCCTCAACCTTCAGACCTTTACGTGTCCAGTTGGAAGCGCTGCCCAGTATCGTGCCATCAACAATGTTCCTGTGTGGCGCTACCGGTTCTTCGGCGATTTCCCTAACACAAGGCTCACGCAAGACCCCAGCAGCGGCGCCTGGCATGGCTCGGAGATCTCACAAGTCTTTGGATCTTCCGAGCTGGCAGGCCTACCAGACACACAGGCTGAAACTGATATTTCGAGCTACATCATGAGCGCTTGGGCTGCTTTTGCTAAGAATCCGACTACTGCCTTGTCAGCAGCCCCTTTCTCTTGGCCCAGGTATGACACCAAAGGTAAGCAACTCCATGACTTCTTGCTGGTCTGTGATCTATTGACTTCATCCTTCATCTGGAAATACGATGAACGTAGACTACTGCTAGCTACTAAATTTACCCAGGAAATACTCTTATACGGCTCGCTTATGACAATGCGACTACCGCCTCGTTCATTGACCCCATCACTTATGACTATGCATGCCCCTTGATCCTCAAGCCGGGTGGACCGGATATGGCAGGATTGGCGAAGATCAGCAATTTGACACAGCTAGGCGGAGGATCAGAGATCGGTTATTGAATGTCAAGATGCAACTGTGTCCTTTGAAGGAGGTGCATACTTTACAAACCATCCATCAAAAGACGCACCAGAACGAGATCTTTTTAGATTCTTTCCTTTTGTCGCTTGTCCGTTGGCTTGGAAGCCTGGCTGCTTCGGCAATCTTAGGCTACTAAAAACCATGTACACTACTACGTTTACCCGAGTTCAGAGATACAGAGTGTTGGATAAAGTACGCCGGGAGGAAACGGCTAGAGTGACATGGAAAAGGGTCTCACTGTCTGGTGTGATCTTCAAAACCTTACTGTCCTTCCTGCGCATCAGTTCCACATGACGCTACCAGTTGAACCGGTGTTAAGAAGCCCTCTTCACCGACAATCTAAGTACCCATATGCGAAGATCGTTCTTTTTGTAAAAAAGGTCCTACAACTACGTCTCCCTCTCCTAAGGCTCACGGATGTCATTCTGGCATCAATTGAGCCTCTCCAAAGCTAAGTGGGGCGATGCGGGGCATGTACTCGTATACCACCCGCAGTATTCTCTTAGCGCAACCTGCATGAAAGCGTTTAGCGTTTATGGCGATATTCTGGAATCAAAAGCGCCAGAGGAAGCCAGGGCGTTGGCAATGCAGACTTGGGGTCCTGGGCAGAAGTTCTCGGAGTACGAGTGTAAGTGCTTTAGCAGAAGGCGTATAGCCTACTGAGTTGAGAAAGGATGGTCAGCCTCCGGCTGACCCTTGTCAGTGCCAGTAAGCAATCCTTCCACCCTTCCCAATGTCATCATGCAGGATGCTTGTCTGCCACTCAGACTTGTAGGATCTCGCCTTGAAACCTCTCTACTACCCAGCTTAATACCTTACTCTCCGTGCTGTCAAGGATATCGATCTTTGTCAGCGTTTGGCTACTTACGTTCCATTCATAGTACATAAAAGTTTATTACCTCATGGTTACCAAAACTCTAGATGGCCGTTACGTTAAAAAAGAACAGCTGATTAAGCTGCTGAAAGGCCTATTCGGAGTCGGAAGGCCGTTGTGCCTGAAGGCACGCTGGTAAGGATGCATAGTAGCATTGAACACGCGAGCGAAACCTCCTTCAGCTATTCACTCAGTGAAATGCAATACTGTCACCGTTTCAGAGTTTCCGACGATTACGACCGTTTTTGTGAAAGAAAGGCGGCAGGGGCTCCCACTGCCGCTGGAAGAAGCCCAAGGCTATAACTTTATCGGCGAAAATGGTCGTCAGAGGTTCCAACCGTATAGGCAGATTGGAATCTAGATCGGTTGACTCGAGCATTTAGTAATTTTGACAGAATCTGCCATTGAAGCCTTTATTCTCAGCTAGAGTAAGATGGAAAAAGTCCTCTTCTCACCCCTCTCGATGGCACGTAAGACATCTTTCTGGTGAATCTCTTCAATACTAGACCGCGCCACGGATTTATGAACTTCTTCCCCATGAAGTAAGCCGTCTAGAGACTTCGTGGGAATGAAATTTTTTTTCTTGGTGGTTTCGGATGCAAGCAAGGAACAGCAAGGAACAGGCGACTAGGTAGGTCACCCATTAGAATATGCAAGTCTGTAGAGAAGATCGACAATTTTGGTGCATGTTAGCAGTAGTAGTCAAGAGGGTATGAGACATGATGTGAGAAGTGACCATGCAAGGCTGATGGATTTTGGTTGCCTCAATTTTCAAGCCATGTCAATCTTGGCTGCAATAAAATAACATATGCAAGTCGAGCCGGGCTGACGATTGTATTTCGTCTGGTTCTTTTCCGAGGAAGTCAAAATCCCCGAGACGCTTAGCGGGTAGCAATACTTGACAGGCTTAATAACCTCAATATGACATATGGTATCTTCCGATTGTCTTAACAAATGCCCAATTTTGATAGTGGCCCGTGCCCGATGCGGCTGGTGCAGAAATCCTTCCGGAGGAGACTTAATCGAACCTACCGCGCCTTTTCTGATCGTCAGCGAAAAGTGTACGTGGACAAACCAAAACAGCTTTGCCACGCTTCCACCGGCTTGCATGTTTTGACGTGCAGCATGGGCACGGCACACTGCCCTGTGTGCCCCCAAAGATTTGCTCAGCCTTGCCGGCGCTTACTTTCCCGATCGTTATCTTCAGCCGCTCCAATACCGACTCCATGACAGGGTTGCACTGACACAAGCCTCTTCTCTCACTACCTGCATAAGTGCCATTTTAGTCAGAGTGTGGAGAAGCTGCAGTTCTGCTAATCATTGAATCTGCTCTCGACACTGATTGTAATTATACAGCCTCCAGCCATGGCTCTGGTTGAGAAGGCTGAAATTATGCTTCTTGTCAGCTTACGATCTACGTGTCTTGATAATCATTATTCCTCCGGCTGACTACTTGAAGTGACATTGACTCAGAACGAATTGCATCTTTGATCATACAGTGCAGTCCTTGCCGTGGCAGATACTCAGCCGCAAATTAAAGCTCCAATGGATGTTCTTACAGATGAAGCCACGCTTGCCACTCGCCATATTGCAAAAGGGAGTTGCGGAGCTCTCCTGGTGGTCAGCCGTCTAGTTTTGGGCATGCTCCGCCATGCAGTGATTGGCTCTACGCCCCGTGTGGGCCACCCAAGGAATATTTGAAAAGTCATATCCCATCCGAGGACCTCCAGTTTCATCAAAGATCTCCTTGGATCATCCATCTTTGCGATTCCTCCAAGTGAATATCACAGCTATGTCAACGACTATTGTATCGGCTGGAATACCAATGCTGGGACCTGAGCCCGATTTCACAAGCCCCAATACTCTTTTCCCGTCCTTATTAGCCACAGTTTTACTCTGTAGCATCTTAACGACTGTGTTCACTGCTGCGCGATTGATCACAAAGCGGTTGATCTCGACGTACGATGTTGAAGACTGTGAGTTCTAGACGTCTCGATACGATACAATCATTTGCTGATGTGAAGAGTCCGTTAGATTTCTTGATGGTGGCATGGGTATACATTCACTTAACGGAGGCATTCTTGCTTCTGACAATCACAAGAACAGAACACTTTTCTAACTCCAAGTAGGTTGTAACCTTGGGTTTCTCCGTGCTGATCCTTGTAGCCGGGCTGGATGGGCTTGGCCATCATGTCTGGGACACAACAGCGGCCGCGCTACCTGAAATGCCTAGATTATTCCAGGTAAGGCGACTATCCTAGATTCTTAAACCGACCTATGCTCGATGGCCACATTCTGATTCTATCAAGTTCTCGTGGATTCTCGAGATAGTCTACATTCCTGCGATTTGGCTAGCGAAGTCGTCATTGCTATTCCAGCTGATACACATCTTCACACCCATGAAGTCTGGGCCTGTCTATTGGGCCTGTCACACCTTGATATGGGGCAACTTGGTCTTCTACGTCTGCCTTCTATTTATCCTCGTCTTCGAATGCCATCCAATCAACGAAGTCTGGAATCCGTTTTATGGAGATCATTGCATCAACAGAAACATGGTGCTGATCGCTTCTGGTGCGGTCAACGTGCTCTCGGATCTGTTGAATCTACTTCTCCCCGTTTGGGCAACGTGGCACTTGCAAATGGCGCTGAGGAGAAAAGCTGGCGTTATTGCCGTTTTCGCTACAGGGGTACTGTAAGAGCTCCCTACACTTTCGCTTCAGCACTTACGATCCGGTGGGACTACCAAGACTGATGTTTCATCGTCTAGCGCCTTTGTCTCAAGTATCTGCAGGCTTCTCTATGCCACACGCACTGAGACATCCAACGCCGATATCTCCTTCATAATTCTCCAGATTGGACTGTGGGCGTATGTATTGCACACTGACGCCTGCCCATCTTTTCCACACAAATAAGCTCACCCATCATTAGGCTGGCAGAAGTTACCACCATTATCCTTTGCACGTGTTTTCCCATGATGCCTCGTCTGGTGAAGCTTATCTCGGACCGAAGAGCAAGGTCCAAACCCTACAAGTCCTACACGGCCTCGCCGCTAGGACATGCGTGGAAGCAAATCTCAGCAATTGCCCGCAGGGACAACGTTACAAGCGGAGCAGGCGGTACTAACTCGCAAGCTGCAGAAGAAATCACCAGCATCAAGCGCCCATACGAGCGATGGGGGGAAACGGAGAACACGGCGAGCGGTAGCAGTAGAGAAATATCGAGGACCGAAGATATCGACTTGGCAACGGTTTAATTTGATGGACGACATTTTAGCGATTTACTCGAGTGACGACTCAACGTCGGGTTTGCTCTTCCCACTTTCTCATATCGTTGATAGGCGTGAAGGACGTAAAACATCGGATTAAGAGAAGGGGGATCCAGTGGCCCTCCGCTACTACGCTTTTACGATGGGATTAATGTGTATGTCCATAGATATATAGAAATTTACCACTACCTTGATGACGGTAGAGCATTTGCCTAATGCCAAGAGGACAGAAATCTGCCCTAACCTTTCCCCCAATCGGGCATCGTTTAAGCGCCGTCGGTGACTGCGCCCCTTGTGTGGGTGAGCTGCTGCCCGATTCTGTGGTTTCCAGAAACCACTTCGTTAAGTCTTTTACACTCAAAATGAGCAGTTGCCCAGGCATCTGCAGTGGTCACTCTTTGATCGACGGCGGCGCATCCACACCAGAACTGGCCTTCAAGACCGAGACCTAATATCAACCTCATTTTCTCAAGCTCTTCCAAATGTTTCCTCCTGTCTTTCTCGACACTCTTAAATTTCTTGAAAATATATTAAAATTATACTAATTATACTAGATCTAATTTGCTCTAGTTCATTTAGCGTAACGCTAACACGGCGAACGCCTGTATTGCCGTATTACGTAATACGTATTAGCATTATTTACAGAGTGATTGGAGCTGAAAAGTCCCGAGCTTTAGGTATTGGTGTGAAAAAACAATGCGGTTTCTGCAGTCATACTCATTAATCATAGCTGCAGTGGCTATATGACTCCTTAGCTGCAACTCACTCGCTGCAGTGACTCCATGGCTTCATGCATAGGGGTAAATGACCCAATGATATCTCAGCAGGTGGTGTTCGGATCAAATTATACCCATTCAGGAATATGATGCGTAGGGCATGGAACTGTCCGGATCCAAGATTTTGGATTATGAAGGAGTCATTCGCCCAGTCCATAAGATATAGAGACATAGGTGACCCCAGACCCTACCTGCTGAAAGATCAAATTTCCATAGTCAGAGCAGTCATGTTACAGTCTCTTGTGGCCCTGGCAGTAGCCTTGGACTGCATAAGAAACCTGCCGACTGCTTGGGCTAACATAAACTTTGACAAGTCTAATGCAACCTCGCCAGCATCTTCACTGCCCGTAGTCGATTTGAATTACACCTTACAGAGGGCTACTTTTTACAACGTGAGCCCCCCGCCTCATGCGTCTGTGGCTCAGCTAAGCTGGTCATTTTGGTTTCCAAAGGCATCCAATAGTTACTATAGCTTCTTAGACATCCGCTACGGTGAAAGTCCAACGGGGAGACTGCGCTTTGCAGCTCCTGTTGCCGCTGCTGAGAACCGCACTATACAGTCGGGCGGGACTGACCGACGATGTTATCAAGGCTAGTTTGCAAGAATCACCTTCTTGGACCTACTCATTGCTGGGAACTGTAAAGCAATTCCCGGATGGCTCGCCGTCTTTGACCAGTTTACGGGGCCATATCTAACTGGTCACACGGATACATTCTACCAGAAGTACCCTTCACCCGCTTCGTTTCCTGCACCTAGCGTTCCGCCAGCAGGACCTTCAGAAACAGAAGATTGTCTTTTTCTTGATGTCATGGTCCCAGCGACCGTCTTTCAGAAGCAAGCCTTCAGGAGCTCTAATGTTCCTGTTCTAGTCTGGTTTTACGGAGGGGGCTTCACGCTAGGGTATAAAACCGAGTGGCCACCCGCGGACCTCCTGAAACGAAGCTATGGCGGTAATACAGAGGGCCTGATATTCGTTGCTGTAAATTATAGAGTAAGCGCCTCGCTCGGGAACTACAAGGTAATGCGCTGACCATCAAGCTTGGTGCGTTTGGCTGGCTTGCTGGTGGCCAAGGCGTACAACCAAACGCTGGGCTTCTTGACCAGCAATTGGCACTTCAATGGGTTCAGGATCACATCAGCAGATTTGGCGGTGACCCGCACCAAGTCACAGTAATGGGGGAGTCAGCTGGTAGCAGCTCAATTCTGTTGCACTTAACATCGCCCAGAGGAGCTCTTATACGGACGCCTCTTTTCCAAAAGGCGACTCTGCAAAGCCCGGCCACCATTCCTTTCCCGTCAGCAGATCAGAACCGCCAGACATATCAAAGGTTTCTAGAATTATCTGGTGCTGATTCAATTCAAGCTGCAAAAGCCGCACCTGCTGAAAGTCTCAGAAAGGCTAATTACGAGATCGTTCTTAATGCGCAATATGGACACTTCGGTTTTGGTATGTATGGTCAAAGTTTCTTCCTAGGGGTTCTTGTTCCACTGTTCTTGAGGTTTGGCTCTTATATCTGCTATCAAAGTTATGGTTTCAAAATCGACGAGGTAGAAGATCTAATGCTTCGCGTCGTTAGGTCCTGTCATTGACAACGTCTACGTGACTAAATTTCCGGCGGTGGCACTAGCTTCTGGTCAATTCCAAACCCCTTTATCCCTAGTGGTGGGCCACAATGCTGCCGAGGTACAGTCTTATCCGGATTGTATCTGATTCACATTGGGATTAACAATCTTCGTAGGGAATCCTCTTCACCTTTCCGTGGGTGACGAATGATACTGCATTTGAGAACTACGTTCGCACACTTTTACCCGCTGTGGCCGACACCGTCATTTCATATATCACGCATACCATCTATCCTCCTCTTGGGACTCCAAACATCCCATACAAGACAGAAATCGATCGCGCTGCACTATTTACCGGCGAGGTTATTGTCACATGCAATACATACTTACTCGGTCTGGCCTACCAAAACCGAACGTACAATTACCTTTTTGATGTTCCTCCCGCTTTTCACGGGGACGATTTGCACTACACCTTCGGACCCGATCCGTCCACTGAGGACCAAGGCATCCGAGCTCTGCTGCAGGACTACGTTACGACTTTTCCCGAGACCGGAAATCCGAACAGGGCCGGCCTACCGCCTTTCGACAATTATGGCAGTGGCACGCAAGTCCTGGATCTTTTTCCGGGCTCGGTTTCAATGAGATCAGATCCAGCGGCATCGGCTCGGTGCCTGCAATTGCTTGAAAACGTTTATATGTAATGGTGGGAAGACCAATTTCCTTTTACCGCTACGCTCAACTCGATATTCGTGCTCCGCTCAACAACGAAGATAATATGGGGGTTCTTCGCCACACACGCACTGCTCTTGCCTGTTAATACATGCCGCTGCCCTTAGCGCAATGAATCCTAGTCATCAGCTATGTCCCTCCCATTCCCAAAGCATTGCTGACTTTCCTCAAAAGGCAGTTTCACACCTCTTATATACCAACACCACTGGCTTATCAAACACCCCCTTGTGCGATCTTCTTCCACCCCAGCATCCATATCCTTCATGAAGATATGGAATTTAGCCCCAAAGCGGTGGAATCCTGATACTTCTGTGGTCTAGGGCAAGGTAAGTATATCACTGGTCTTGTATATTCGCATCCGTGTCCAAATCATGTCACATACGTGCAATACGTTTTATCATCATAAGGAGAAGTTCTGCCTTTGTTTCCAACCTTGTTCACACCAAGTCTAGTAAGGAAAAATGGCCCGTCCAACATCATCTGCTCTTCAATGGTGCCGAAGGCTACATAACATGCACAGTTCTCATGATGTTCGCCGTCGGCATGGGTCAGCCGGGTTTACCTATTCCAACTGCCATATTCAAAGATATTATTCCATATTCTAATTACTTCTTTTCGATTATCTGTTCAGGGTTATGAAAATGGTCTATGACCGGGTAGATTTAAGTGACGGACGAGCTTAAAGCGTGGCTCGGTTACCAAAGCCTTTGTCCTCGTGTCCACACCTTCCTTGAATACACATACTATTATCTGCCAACAGGCGCATCATACGATTACCTGTGTCGCAAAGACCGCAGAGTAGACTCATTGCCTGCCCATCTCCTCAATTACGCACACCCAATGGAGGTGAGATTGCGAGCGACCACATCATTTAAAAGTACACGTCTTGGACAGGAGAGGCAGCTATAAGCCTCCATTGAGATGAGTGAGACTGAAATTATATACACAATGACGGCTGTCGCTTTCAAAACCTACCTTGGTCGGCACTGACATGTTTCAGACGGTGTGCGCTTAGAACTATCCGGCGGCAACATATTCCAAACACTCGTGGCATTTCACTTTTAAGCGCTTCTCGTTTCATGCGACGCGGGCCAATTGAGACGTCTCGACATTCTCACGAAAGCAATTCTTGTGTTGGTAGAGATGAGTGCGACAAGAGTAATAATGATGCGCAAGGCGGAACAATTTTCGCGAAGGAGAAAGAGAGGTCAGACGTCCTCTTTCCAGCTTCCTTTCTTTGCCTGAACATTATTGTTCTTCGATACCGGCTCGAACGAGTCTGAGCGCTGCAAAATGCCTCCTTCAGACCGTTGACTGATCAGGTGTTTGCTTGTTGGCTTGATTTGTGACCTTTCTCCATTGTCCTTTTCTTCAGGGCTCCTATCACTCAGAAATTTCCCCTTGGAAGCAGGACAAATTGATCTCCAAAGAAGCAAAGACAGCAAAGAGCATGTTCTACAAATACCACAGCAAGAGCCCATGGCTCAAAAGAGTCCTGTTTCCATTTTGGGCCTTCCAGCTCAGCTTCATGCTTGCATTCATATCCGTCTTCATCTGGCTACGTACCTATTCCGGATTGCAAGTGTACGCAACTCCTCTACAATCTTTCACCGCTATGTTCCAGCTCACCCAATCGACGAAACAGTACCAACGCCGTCATCCTCATCGTCAGCGCCGTCTGCACGGTCCTCTCCGTCACTGAAATCATATTGTTTGCGGCCTCCAGGCTCCATCCGTTAACATATCTGCTCCTGCAGCTCTTCAAGATGATAACGTGGTTCGTGCTGTTCGTGCAGGCGGCCGTCGATACGACAAGAGTGAATAATGAGATGGAGGGGGAGGATAAGCCGGGCTATAGCCTTGGGTATCGCTCGGAGTACTTTTACCTGCAGTGGTTCGCGGAGCCGTTGGTGCTCTTGTGGGTCCCTACCTCACTTTCTCTCTCTCGCCCTGCAGAAACCAGCTAACACTGACCCACAGCATCGCGTTCCTCGGCGCCCTCATCTACGCAAGCATCACATACCACCGGCACCGCCGCGCCAAATCCCGCTTCCTCCACTCACTCCAATGCACCGATCTCTTCCCCGTCGGGAACCCCGACAACGAAGCCGCCGTCATCCCCAACAACAGCTTCCGGGTTTTCCGGGCGCCTGGAAACGGCATGAAAGAGGTGGCTGCTCCTGGACCGGGGATGGGGGTGCTGTCGTATCCGGCCGAAGTGAAGGAGAAAGAGAAGGAGAAGGAGGCGGTGGAGGTGACTGTGTTGAGGGAATTGGGCGGGGAGTGGGAGGTGTATGAGTTGCCTGCTACGAGGAGCGTTAGGAGCTCGAGGGGGGCGAAGAGTGTGAGGAGTCTGAAGGGTGTGCGGTAGATGGAGTGGTTTTGCTTTTATTACGTGGTGATATGTCATCATCAGAACTGGTAATATCATTAATTAATAGGGATGCGGTAATGAGTGCCAATTGAGAGCTATAATTATCACCTGAAGATAAATAGATATGATCCCCACGTCACCGGTCTGATTGGGCAGTTAAAAGTAGACAAACTCAAGAGTAAAATTTACGAGTCCCCGGCCAGAGAACGGAAGCCTTGTGCTTTCTCAATGCTACGGCCAGGGCTGCAGGTGAAAAGAATGCCAATTCGCTGCAACGTGACTACAAATATAGAGATGCAAGATTGCACTGCGACTGTAAGCGAGCGTGCTGCTGGGCCCGCGTAGTATATCTCGCCGCCCGAAGACAAGGAGGAAGAGGAAGAAGAAGAAGAAGAAGAAGAAGAAGAAATGAAAGGGGTATCTTTGGGCGTGGAAACTTGGTAATACTCTCGAGTGTAATTCTGCAAGCACTCATGCAACAGACCAAAACAGAGGCCTTTTCCTTCCCGTCAAAGAACACAAAAACCACCTGCGTCTCGCCGTCTAGTCCAGCCACGACGTGAAGAGAGCTGCAGAGCGCCGTGTCTACCAGCAAAGCTTTCAGAGAAGTGGTTGACCAGGCCCTCACAGCAATCCGCAGGTTTCTCACATAGGCTCTATCTTTTGGTCGAGGGTCTACACACGTTCACCTTCGTCTACTGAGAGGGGTTCAACTAGATGGCGTGCCTACCAGACATGATCAAAACGGCTTCGATGAGAGATTTGCTGGTTAATAAGATCTCATGGCACCTCCACTTCGATATCCATTCACCAGCCAAGACAGAGCGCTCAATTTCTCCCTAGGTGCACTCTTGACGCTGTGATTTTCAGCAATTGGACAAGTGCTTCTCCTGATCGACCTTTTTTGCTGGAGAAAAAAAAAACGAGCGGCGGAAGATGATGGCTCGAGTCGAGCCGCTGGGGAGTTAAGAAGTGGACGGGGTCATTTCGTGGTGTCACTCAAGCTGACATTAAAAGCTGTGAAGGTGAAGCTTTGTATCGGCTGGAAAGGAGGTAGAGATTGGAGCGGTGATGTTCAGTAGACTGTGAGTAAGGTAGGAGATGTTGGGTTAGCGGGATGGGTTTGGGCTGGTGAGATTGACGGATGCTGAGCGGGAGGCGTTGATGGATTCATGTCTTACAGTCGGTACAAGTTCAGGCAATTTGGAGCTGGATGGGGTGCAGCGTCGGGGTGGAAGTGTGAGAGCAAAGGGAAAGGTGAGCGCAGGCTTAAAAAGCCAGTGCAGACGGTCTACTGTCCGCTAAGCTACCTAATGTTCCCATTTGAAGTAAGCTACGCTTGCCACAGAACGCCAGTCGTAAATGTCGTGGCAAATTAGCGATGGCTATGCTCCGTTAACAAACTTCTGGTTGAGCTTCGGTACGGGAGGTGGGATGTCCTCGTCCTCATCCATTGCCTCAAGCTCTTCTGCCGAATGTCTGTCACACCAATCAGCACGTCCAATCAATGATAGGGTAAAAAGCATAGCTTACCCTAGTAACCCCTTTACATCTTTCATCTCATAATGCTTCTTCCTCATCTCCTCAAAATCCTTGTGCCTCACCATCCCATCATGGCCTTTCCCATCCGGCGCCTCATCATCCACAACAACACTCTTCTCCCCCTTCACACTCCCACTCCGCCCAAGGCTCCCACTACCACTCCTCTCCGCACTCCCACTCGCACTCCGAATCCGCTCGATCCTATCATCCTCGACCCCGCCCGTCACCGAGACATCCTCCTCCGGCTCCCCAATATCCAACCCCGGGATCTCCGCCTCCTTCGTCCTCTGCGCTCGCCGTCCCTCCCTGACCTTATCCAACTCGTCCACCTTCAGATTCTGCGCCTCCAGCATCCGCATTTCGTCTTCGTCGTCTTCGGGCTCATAACGCTTCGCGTACGGGGTCTTCGGCTCGTCGATTTTCATCGTCGAACTCTTTTCTTGCTCCGTGAGGTACAGGTTCGCCTCGTCCCAGCGCAGGCGCATGTTTTCGTCGCCGGCTTCGCTGCCTAGGAGGCCGGTGTTGCTGGACTGGCGGCGGGAGACGCTTGCACGCGGGTCCATGCTGGAGTTGCGGCGGTGGCCGGCATTTTGCAATGTGTTTTGTAGAGTGAGATCCTGTTCTGGGGTGTTCGAGGTGGCTTCGGCTGTGACGGTGTTGGCGAGGGGCGAGGTTCTCACGGCTTGCTCCGAGGGGGGTGCGTTGGGTAGTGAGGGCCGTGTGGGGGGAGAGCGGCGGAAGGAGTTCTTGAGGATGCCTAAGGGGAGGTCAGACAGCTGCGGTGCGGAGAATGGTAGGAGAATGAGTATGCCTTTTGGTCGCTGGGGTGGTGAGGAGATATGCATGGATGGAGAGACCTGTGTCATGTTTGACGTTGGTGAGAAGGAGGCAGTCGATCGAAAGTCGCCGTCCAGAGAAGTGTCGTATGCTAAGAAGAGGTGCAATAACACCAAGACCAGGTAGATGTTGTACTTAGATAGCTATAACTGATGGTCTCGAACAAGAGGAAGGAGAGGAAAAAAGGTTGATGTGGTTGATATTGTCGAGGTAACAGGTGCACGAGGGCCAGCAGACCAACCAGACCAACTGCGCAGGAGCTCGGCTAAAAGCACACTAAGGTAAGGCTGCCAAGGCTGGACGTCATTATCTTAGTCCTTAAGCCCAAGTCACATGATCTAGCTTTATTAGCACTAGCTTGGTCGATTATCTCTTGGCATTTGTGCAGATTCTTCTCCGCCCGCTCTGGAGAAGATGGAGTGTCTTTGGGATGCCCACTTGTAGAACAACGCCTCCGTCTATGTCGGCCAACACAGCATAACTCTCAATCAATGCTGAGTGGTGTAGCCATAAGAGGAGTTACAGGATATCGGTAATAATCTGTTGATTGTGTGCTATTCATAAGACAATAATGCTCAGCGTTACACGTAATATCCAGGCTTCTCACAGTCTTATTGATAGCTCGCTGTCCAAGCTTCCGGATGCCGACCTTGACTGATAAATACCCAATCAAGGAATTAGATATGAGGGCACTCCATCGTCCTCAGCCACTTTCTTCAATCTCTGCGCCAGCCGATCCGCCGTCTTGCCTCCAGCATCCTCCAGTCTCGCTTTCTCCTTCAGATACCCCTTACTATAAGCAACTGCCATGAGATCAGCGAAGGCCTCTGCAACAGGTTGGGTGAGTCCAGTTTTCATCTTAGCCACGATGAGTGCCTCCCTCAGATCCAAGGCCTTCATAGCATCCTCAAATGGAATCTCTATGTAGATTGGTGCATCTTTCAACTTGAACGTACCGGGACGCTCTCTCTTGTGCGCCTTTTGCATGTGCGTAGTGACAGCAGGTGGCAGGAACCGGGCCTGGCGGCAGAGGAGGGTACTGAGGCGCGAGGAGCGGAGCCACAGAAGTGCCTGAAGGGTGGTGAAGGCCATCCGTAGGACGTAAATCCTTAGTGCATCGCAAGATACAGCTGATCATGGGGTTATTAGGGTGCTCAACGACCTCACTACCGGCAAAATCGCTGTCAGCCGGTACCCTCCCGGAATTTCAAGGCAACGGGTTCCACTTACCGGTTCCATCTCAGCTCCTCAATCACCGGGCTCAGTACGGCAAAGAAGTGAGGGTCTGAAAAGATTCGACAACAATGGACGCCTTGGGCAGGTGAAGCCGTTTGAGTACGAATGGCCCGCTCCATGAGATTGCGCAACTTTATGAACTTTAGCAATGCGTTTTCTGATACCTCAAGCACCCTTGATTCATCGATATGAACGTCTGATACCGTCGAACCTTGCTCGGCGCTGAGGAGGAAAAGCACGGCTTCGTGGAATTTGTCGGCATTGGAACCGAGGAAAAGAGCTTTGGCTTCGCGGAGGAGGTCAGAGTCCACTTGGCCCGTTTCTGCCTCATCATGGCCACTCTCCATGATTTCGCTTTTGCCGTCCGCTGGGGGCAAATCGTTGTCTTTGGTTTTTCCTTTTTCCTTGGGTGGACCATCTATAACCCCTTCTCCCTCCTTTTCTTTGCCTTTGTTGTTAGTCGAGTCCTCCACAAGCATGTCGTGTTCCATGCGCTTATCTTTACCAGTCACCTTCTTCCCTTTCCGTTTGCCTTTCTCTGTTGTTGGGCCCTCCATGATGACCTTGATCTGCTTCTCTTTGCCTTTGTCGATCGTTGAGCCCTCTACGAGCATGTCGGGTTCCTTGCCTACGTCTTTGCCATTCGCTGTGTCATCTAAGGCTAGCTTATTCTTCTGCCCTTTGCTTTTGCCGGTTCCATTTTCTTCAGCTCTTCCTTGGCTAATAGATGAACCCTCCACATGCACGCCGCCCTCCTTGCTCTTGACCTTGCTCGTGTCTGGGTCTTCAGTTGCTGGCTTGCTCTCCTTATTCTTGCCTTTGCCAAATTCCCTCAACTCCAGCAATGCCATCTTCTCCAACATGATCCTCATCTTGTCGTCCCTGGTGGTTGCCCTTTCGAAGGCGGAAGAGGAGGTATGAATGTCTCTGTCAAGCTCTTTGAAGAGGTCTTTAAGTCTTTCCGTCAATTGTGAATCTAGTTTCACGCCCTTGGACAAAGCAAATCTCTCGCGGGCTGCTGTTACATCGTGGCTCGGATCTGCAAGAGCTTCTCGGGTTTCGGCAAAGGCTGCTGCCAGGATGTCCATATTTGAAAGCTCGTCAGATAATTTCAGCCAGGCAGCTATGTTTATTTCGTTTCCATCTGCGTCAAAAATGTGCCTAGCAGCTTCTCGGATTTTGGCTTCTTGCATGTCGACAAGTGTCGCTAGGTGTTTTTTGGGCGCGTCCAAGCCTTGTCCACTTTACCAGCGACGGCCAACTATTGTCTGTAATCTTCGAATGTCTTGCGAATGAATGGGTTGTAGGTAAAATTGAAAATTCGTGTAAGAAAACCCTGATGACGATTTCCGAACTCCTCGGGAACCCTCACTTGTTCCTCAGCATGCAGATTAACTCCTGGCTCGCGGAACCTCAACTCCGTTAGCTGATCATTTCCAGGTGCTGGAGCAGGAAGGTTCGATGTGAGCTCAGTACCCCCATGACCATCATTCCAATCGGCCACGAGTGGTACAGGAGAGACCTCATCGACGACCGCTCCTTCCTATAGAGTCGTGTGGACTCGTTTGTTACGCTTGGACTCTCTCTGGACTCTTTTCTGCTTGGTAGCTCCTTCCTTCCTTGCTAACCCTTCGTAAACTGGGTATCACCAGCAGGTTTCCCAAATTTGGCTGCATCTGCCCACATGCCTACTCACGACTTCCCCAAAATACAAAATTGCTGAGTCAGGAGATTGGTATTCAAGTCGATACTTAGCCCTTGGTTTGTGCCACGTTCTCATCCTCTGCAGGAGCGCATTGAATTCCGTTGCGCAAAGGCGAAGTGCCTGGCTTTTGATAGTCCAGGACAGAAGCTCTCCGAGCAAGAGCACTGCTAATGAGAGTGCTGAAGCTGTGATTAGCAGGAGACGTGCTGCATGAGGCTGAAGACTTTAACAAGAAGTCTGATGATGTTTTCATATTGTCTTTGTCTGGAGAATCCTCATAATTTTCTGCCAGCTTCATCAATATATGCGTCTTGTCCAGCTGTGCCCTTTATTGATATTGTCTCGAGTGGCAGCTTTGATACTAGAGCCGTGGTCAGCTTTGAATTTGGTAGACTCGGCCAGAGGAGAAGCGCCACTGATATCTGCGCATGGGCCTTTCTACTCGTCAGACATATCAATGATTCAGACCCATCCTCATCCAGCACGGCCTGCTCACTGTGTCTGACATGATCTATGTCAGTTTTGCTGCCGTCCCCTAGACGTTAAGTACCCATTCTGGTGATCTTAACCTTATGACTAACTTCAGGTTTCGTGGCGGATGCTTGAGCGGATGGACTAGGCTCTTGATCAGATGCGTGATCTGATCAGCCAGTTTGGGGAACTCGGTAAACATGATCAGAAGCAGATCGATGGGCCGATTCAATTTCTCCGCCATGGCGGACAGTGGGCAGCCATGGTAGAAGAGCCCGTGGGTGATCGTATGGCAGAGGAAAGGAGGGATGCGGGTAGTCTATTTTCTTTCATGACTATTGCTCACCCAACATCACTTCGCAGACACCCGAGGATCTGCCGGTCCAGTTAGGGGTTGTCCTTTTCACCTGCAGGACTCACTAGGACATGGGCGGATTCGCCTTTCAGGCTTTTCCTTGTCCAGGACCTAGAAGTCTCTGCACTGCACCCATATGGAGTGTATTCCTAGGAATCCGACCGTGCTTATCTTGGTTGTCGTAATCCATACGACAACATAATTAAATGCCTTTTTTGTATATTTCTGTCTCATTCTGTAAGATTATGATAGATCAATAATTGACCATATTGGGATATTCCAGTCTCGGAAGAAAGACGGTGAGCTAATTCGTCAGGGTTCTCCGGTGCTGTAACACAAAGTTGGGAATACATAGGAGAGGAAGGTTATGAAATTTGGGACACTTCACCAGCTCAACCCTGCAGCACTATTGTTGTCAACATCTGTTCATTACCTGTCAAGAACATCGGTCGAAGCATGACTTTGATACTGATTCACATCTTCATCTCCAACCAAGTATGCCCTCCCTTCTCACCCTCATCTACGTCTTCATTCCCAGGAGGACCTTGATGAAACATCTGTACTCGGCCCTCTGACCCGCTTACTTCCCTGCTTCAATGGCCTCTAATCGTCGATACAGCAGCGCTGTAAACATTGACACTTTCGAAGCAAGGTTTCGAGAAAATCAAAGGAGCTGAGCTGTCGCTCGGAATCTGATCACCGAGTCAGTCAAATTGTCCAAAGAAAGACATCAATCTCAAGAAAGTTTTCAGATAAGGGATACAAGAGTACAACACCGAGCATCAGCTAATGCGGATCCCATCACGCCAGAAGCAGGCAAGAGCGAGGACACATGAGTCAAGCCTGTTATATGACGCAGTGACCTCGCACATTCCTCAGGCAGGTCAGCAAGCGGCAGCTTTGTATGACCTGAAACCGTACGCTGTGGGGGGGCGGCGGTGTGGCTGCAAACCTCATTCTCCCGGCAGATACAGTTTGCTCTAAGCGAATGTATCAAAAGAAAGAAGCTTTTCCCGTATATCTCTTCACGTCACGCTGCCCTCCCTACTCTCCCTTTTTCTACACAAAACTTCAACCATGCAGCATCTGTCATTAAGAGGAGCGAGGCACCTAATGCGATGCCTAGATACTCCTATGCTACAAAGAGATGCTTGGAAATTGAGCCCAGTGGACAATGCTCTGGAATATTCTCAGAAATAGCAAGTTGGTACTCTGCCAGGATTGCCGATGGCCTACTTACGGCCAAAGCCCTTGAGCTCCAGCACGACCGATATTGTGCGAAGACACTTCCTTTCCTTCGGGAAATCCATTCACTTTACTCAAGAAAGAAAGAATTACCGACGTCATGTCATGGGATCACTCGGTAGGTTCTCTACGCGTTTCGTTCGCATGTTTCTCGCGCTTATTGTAGGAGGTAAGGTAGCTGACACACAGACGCATGTTAGGCGGGCGGGTTTGGCTTGGGCGCTATTGAGCGTGTCCTACCTTCGTCCTTTGCGATTCGGAGGATTCCAGCTTCTTGGTGGAGGGGTTGAATATAGATGCGGTATTAAATGGCGAATATATACAAGAAATGATTACAGATCGTAGCTTGACTCCATAATCCCCAATGCCTAGTATTTGGGTACCACCCAACGTAATCGCAACTCCAGTTATGTTTACACTACATGCACACCAAGCCCCAATGTATGCGTCGCCTCTCAGAAAGGGGCTTTCCACCTCGGCCCTCCCAGCCTACTAGCCCTGTGTAACTTCCTCGCCTGCACCTCTCGACTGTCAATCATCTCTACACTCGGCGATGACTTTACCCAGCCACCATCAGCAGGCTCTGTAGCTCTGCGCTTGATATCTTTTTTATTCACTTCCGCCCCGGCTTTATTCTCGACAACGACTGCAGACTTTCCTTTCACCTCGGGCGCTCCTTTGGCTTTGTTGTGAAGATCAGTAGCCGCCGCTGTTTGGGACTGGACCGTCTGATGTCTCTGGCTATCCAGTCGAGCCTTGGCAAACCTGATAGATTCAGCATCGAGGTCGGCGTCAGCGGCTAGGCGCTTTTGGGCGTCGATCTTGGGCTTCTGCTGTACCGAGGCAGCATCACGCTCACTCGTGGTACGTTGCTCGCTTGCCGTTCTCTGTTTCGACTCGATCTTGATGCTTTCCATATCGTTCATTATTCGTTCGATACGACTGACTTCGGCGGACGCCCGCGACGTACGTCTTTTGGGCATGATTGGCTTATTCCAGCTCCAATCTCGTTCCATTAGGACGGCGTTGGCCGGACTCTCATTTCGACTTGGTGCCAGCGTGCGATCATCGCCTTGGTCGAAGCTTGGCGTTCGTGAAGAGTTTTTGGCGGGCAACGGCGGAATAGTCTCAACCGGGATGGTTGTACCTTCGGCGAAATTCCGAGGACTAGATTTTGGCTTGGTCACTAGGGGAGTGACGGCGATAGCCGCCCGAGCTGCAGCTACGGAACCTTTCTGAGTGTCCTGTTTCGAAGGCAGAGGTGGCGGACCGAGAATACATGCTTGCTCTATGACTTCATTGGCAGTCGTTGGTTGGAAGCAGCTGCCGATTTTTGGGTCGCTGTAGATCTGCTCGGAAAGCTCCGTAAAATCGACAAAGAGCTTCAAAACATTGACTGTAGAACGGCTGACGCCAGCTTCCCCTAGGCTTTCCAGGCAAAGTTTCATGCTTCTGCGCTCATGACGCAGGAGCCGAGCGACTTGCGTCAAATGCTCTGAAGCAGCTGGCGTGGTTTCGAAATGTGGGGAGGATGACCGCCAAGGAAATTTGCCAGCGTTTGGCGAACCATTTGAGGCGGATGAGACGCTAGAGACTAGGGAGACCGGAGAGAAACCTTCTTCGCCGTAGTATGATGAGGCCGTCGATGTAGAGGAGACAGACCGGTCGGACGATCGTTGACTGCCGCCAAAGCTCGTACTTCGTTTTTTTACTTGCCTTGGTGGGTTAACGGTCTGCTGATCTTCGATATTGCTGGACATGAAACTAAGTATTGACATATGCCGTATTAGGTCTGCGGCCAGGAATTGTTGCTCAGGGGTTTCTAAGAAACCTTTCCTGAGTCCGCCACCACCGTTGACGCCTTGGTTACCGACAATGCACGTAAGAAACGCGAAAGTATATGGGTGGGCTGTCTGGTCTGTAGGTGCTTTGGCGGACTGCCCACCTTCTACATAGCCTCGATTGGACAATTGGCTCACGCGACTGAGGAGGAAAGACTGTAGTTCATATATAAGCTGCGCTTGATCATGTGTGCTGGCCATTAGCACATAAGGGTGATTGAGAACGTGTGAGATAAACCGATGTAGAACAGAGCGAACGTCCGATATTGTGGTCGCAGTCGACGCTCTAGAGGCATCAATACTGTGATCCCCACAGAAGCACTGGTCTTTGCTGTACATTTCAAGCTCTTGAAAGATACTCTGAATGATGTCTTCGATCTCGAACATGCACCCAGCGAAAACTTCGGCCACTACATTCACCATATATTGTTCGAACTGTCGGTTGAGCATCGATAGAATCATCATCTGAGAGAGAAATTCAGCGCCAATGAGTCTCTTCTCAATCCTATTTGCTGCAATCCACGTGAATGGTATGTAATCGAGGTGCTGGTCGTCTGCTAGATTGTCGCTTGGAAAGACGGCATATCGTACGTCTCTGATCTGTGGTAGGAAGAGGTGACCCTCTATGAGAGAAGCCTGGATCAACCACTCCGGTGTGTTTGCAAACCAAGCTTGGCGGCCGTAATACTTGGTTTGGATGGTGATCTTCGCCAGTGATATCTCAAAATGGTTCTCAATGGTTGGATATAATTGCTGCTTCGGAATTGGGGCTTGCAGAGCAGCCAAGATGTAAGCTTGGTGAATGGTGCTGGATCCAGATGTCGTCTTCCCCATCCACACGAGCTCAGGCTCAGAAAACGGTAGGTAATTCTTTGAAAGGTAGTCACGGCCATTCTTGATGGCTAGGGTACTCTGCATTTTCACCCTCGGCGCCGAGGAAAGCGAAGCAAGCTTCGTCAGTGTAATTACTGCGTATGCGGTAGTCTCGCACCGCTGGCCCCTACCCCAAGAGCCATCTGTATTTTGGCTCTGAAGTGTCCTTGTAAGAGCCTGAAAAAGCGAGATGATGACCTTGTCCCTTATTGATGGGTCATCTGGGACGGGTACAAAACCCTGCTCCCAAAGCCGGATCAGGCGCAAAAATGCCTTGGCCATGAGCATTGTTGAATAATTCGGTGACGAGTTCTGTTGGCAGCACTTAGCTTCCTGTGAGATACTCGGAGGCTCTTCACTCACCAATTCATCCTCAATCTGGCCGTTGGTGGTCCACCACACATTGCAAATGAACCTAACGCATTTTCCAATCTGGGTCATCTGCTGATCACTACCCGGCAGCAAATCAAGCAAAGACTGGAGAACATGACAGTTCGTTCTAAGGCTGGGTTTTCTATCTTGGGTGTAGGTCTTAAAAGTTTCACGTGTCTCATATCGATTGATCAAGCCTTGTGGAGAAAAACTTCTACCGAGTAGGCAAAGAGCTGAGATGGCTTGCGCCGTGTTGTCTGCGTCTGGCTCGACGTAGGGTGCAAAGCCAGTAACGCCCGAGTCCAGCTGCAAACAGTCGCGCAAGAAACCAGCGGCGTTGTCCAATGCTTGAGCTCCCAGATCTTGAGGAGTGAACCCGTTCTCCAGCAGCGTTGTGATGACATGAGTGACCTCGAAGACTGTGGTAGGGAACTTTGACGGGACTCCGCCCGCAGACTTACTATCACCTGTGGACACTATGTGGTGTAGATAGGCTTCAGCTTCATCATCCCAGCTCTTGCAGTTTATCAAGTAAGCTGCTGTAGCAGCTGGCGACGCCATCATTGAGCCACAGATCTTGTGCTGACCAACACGATCAAAGTCGATCTCGCCGACTCGGCTCTCCAGATTGTGTGTGGCCGATGTTCTGGCATTTCCATAGAGCGCAGCGAGACTTTGGTCTGGCATCTTCCTACCTCGCTCATGCGTAAGTGAGTCGTTCTCTGGGAATGAGAAGTGGATGCCCTCCTGCTCGAGCATTTGCAGGAGCCTTGAGAAGAAGGGCCGCAAGGTGGCCGTGATAATTGATGTGAGGTCGCACTTTGAAAACTGTGTTTCCAGAAAATAGATCGCTCGGTCCTTCCTGTGTCTCAGATCTTCGGGCTGCGTAAGCTGGAGCGGGCAGTCAATGTGTCTGCAACAGGCCAGCAGAGCGGCCAACGTGTTAAGGATGCCGTCGGCGTTGGATGAAGAAGTTCGCCATCCTCCATCGTGTTGTTGCTGATTGATAAGATATTCGAAGCTGGAAGGGAACAGCCAGCGTCGTTGCCCGTCGACATGCTTGATGACCATGGCAACCCATGCTGTATCATAGATGGAGCAGGTGAATGACCCAACGCCGTACGTCGGATGGTGGTCATTGATGAGTTGACCAATTAGCGTACTTGCCTTTGCGACATAGTCGACACCATTGCGGAGATACATATTGGCCGCTTCTTGGTCAATGTATTGCGCTGCAGTGGGTATGGTGAGATGGCAGGCGCATTGCGTTTGGAGTCTCTCAGAAAATGTCAGGGAGGGTGCATATAGATATAGACCACCTCGAACAACAATCTCCTCCTCCTCCGAGCGAAAGCCATGCTATCTGGAGAAGAAGCAGCCTCGGTGTGATTCTTGGATAGGCAGTCCGTCCTGCCCGGAGCGCAAAGCAAGATAGCTATGCTGGGCTTTCTAGATCTAATCAACTTCCAGGATGTGAGTATAAGCTAGGATATGTACTCGAAAGGTTAGATGGATTGTGGCAAGGATATGGGTGCCGGCTAGCAGTAGCAGTCGCACCAGTGATCGTTGTTGTTAGCAGTTGAATGGGGATGAGCTGCCTAATGGGGCAACTCGGAGAACAGATGATCGACCTTGGGCCCCGCTAGACTAGCGCACAGCCGAGGCTCCCAGTAAGAGACCATCTATTGGCGCTCATCCTTCTCCTTCTCCTTCGAACAATAAATATGCGCCGGCAAGATCGGTCTTCTAAATTTAAATTACTGCGTCCTTGGGGCTTCTATCATGTTGGCTCGAGCTCAGAATCCGAAGGCCCGCCCCGCAAAGTGGTACTTGCATCCAAACAGTACAGCTTGACCCGTCCGTAAGGAGCCATAAGAATTGTTGAGATACGCGGGCATCAATAAAGAATAGATTTTATAACATATACATTAAAGGATGTCTTTTCAGATGAAATGGCCAATGCGGCAACTTTATAAGTAGACTAACACAAAGGCGATACTGCTTCTAGCGCGGAATTCGATGCGCTTCAATACCGTGTCTTGTTGATATTGAATGTCCTACCATGACAGCTACAAAGGGTTGAATGAAGCCGTTACATTACTCTTACAGCAACCTTGACTGCGCGCATATCGACCTTACGATGCTCCTTTCCTTCGAAATCCAATAAAATCCTCTTGTTCCTCCCATGCACAAAAGCAACGCATATTAGAAAGCCGGATTCTGCAAAACCATTTCAGCTATTCGCCCTCCTTCTCTCTCCTCTCGGCTCTTCATCCCACGGCTGCCTCATCTTAACCAGAGTCCTACTATCCTTCCTCCCATGTACTTCCAATTTTCCATAGTCCACCCCCTTTGGCACCCTCGCCCCTTTCCTCAACCCCTCATAGCTCGTTTTCTTTCCCACTCGCATCGTGTTTCCCTTGTTCGTATTTGGCCTCAATACCGCCTTCTCTGGTGGAGTAGGGAGCACTGGGAAACGGCACAGGCGCGGATCTCTTGGGGCTGCATCTTCAGAGTATGCCCTTGCCCGTGCGTTACAAGGCATATCGGGCCCATCCATTTCACCGTGCGCTTGGCAGTCGTTCCGTTTTTGTTGCGCAGCTCTAGCGTACGTCCAGAAGTCTGCGGGCGGCATGGCGGGTCGCGAGCCTGGTCGGGGTGGACTCCCACCGTTCCGCAGGCTGTGGCTCTTGTGAAGGTGCCTTTCCGGTATTGCAGGCACACTGGGTCTGGATGAGGTCGAGCTCTTGATGGGGCTACTACCGGATTCGCTGCTAATGGAACTGAGAGTGCTAGGGAAAGAGCTGAGCGTGCTTGGGGCGCGTGACAGCGTTGATGCCGATGTTAAGCGACTGTAGACAGACGAGGATGACGTTGCAGTCATATCGCTACGGTCTAGAGAAGAACGAGTGGCCGCTATGGTGTTTTGAGGCAACGGCAAGTGGTTGATAGACGCAGGCAGGAGATTTGTCTGGGACCGTGTCGGAGTCGGTTGGTCAGGTTTCCGTTGGAGAGCTGGATGCCCAGTCTCTGCGGGAACCTGAAACTTCAAGGGCGGGAGCCATGAAATCCGTCCTCGTGGAGGTGGTTTAGGCCTTTTAGGTGGACTCGGATATAAAGCGGGGTCACATATAGGCAAATCCAGGTACTTTTCGCTCGGACTATTCGATACTGTAAAGCTTAGCTCCGTTGAATTGAGTTCTGTCGATAGATGCAGCTCCTCTTCTTCGGCGTCATGATCGCGAATGCGTACACCAAGCAAGGATGAAGCGAATGGTTGTTCTGCAGTCTTGAGCGCGTATACGATCATGCACGATGCGATACTGATGGATGAGTCAGTACTGCATAGATCGCCACCATGAAGTTGAGAATCTCACACTGCCAAGAGTGACCCGGCCACACTCAAGCGTTGGATCATGCACCCATCGATCCCTAGATTGTCCAAAGCTTCGCTTCCATTGGCTGCACAGAATGGTGCCTTGGATGCTGTTACTAGTCCGGGAATTGCTGCTGCCACCCAAAACAAGATCATCGCCCTCGATATCATCACACATGCAGAACGCAAGATGTTCCTCTGATGGCGATACGGACGTGAGCCACTTTTGAGATATCGCCAAGACACGATCTGATGGAGCAGCAAATACGTGACTGACAGAGCCGCCTAGTCCATCATATCTCAGCTTTGAGCACCATGTAAGAGTCGAAGGTGTCACTCACTGCAGTTAGAATCGGGCTGGCGCCCGCAATGGTCACTTCGTTGCCAGGACCCAGTAAAAGATAGATGGCGCCGGCGGTGCCAACTCCGGAAAGCACGAGCAAGCCATACTGAAAAACAACGATGGCTCTCTGGGACCTCTGACGTGACATTCGTTGGGGAGATCTTGGCCCTTGCCACGATAATATATTGGAGGCCGACATTCAAGATTCAATGCCTCAATTGGCCGTCTACATCCAAAGAGCGATATACTATCGACGGCACTCTGTCCAAGGTCCAGATGTACAAAAGAGTTGGTTAAAGTTGCATGTTCAGTTACTTTATATGGGTTAGGGTTAACTGGATGGCTGGTGACGACGAGGTGCTGTGATAACAAAGTCAGAAGATACAAAACTGAAACACAACGGAATGTGTGGGGCTCGTCGTCGAATAGGAGCGTGAATAAGGATTGGTCGACATTCCACACGTTCTGAACTGGCTAAGCGTTGAAATTTGAGATGATCATATAATCGTCGGTCGGCCTTTACTCCTCTTGCTCAGTCTCGTGAGCCTGGGTTCGTCGTATACATTGGTTGGATTTCTCTTTCTTTTTCCACTGGATGACTTTTTCGCCGTGATTCCAGTCGAAGGTATGATGATTGCGTTAGTCTGGGGCCCAGCTTCGCCGAGGGACCAGCCACTCCATTGAGCGGTCTCTTCATCAGCGTTCCAGCCGATCTTGCCTTCCGTGAGACTAATATCGGAGGATTCAAGCCACCTCGCCACAACCTCCCCAGTCTTTTTACCAACCTCCCGGGTCCCAGCTTTAGGCTTTACGTTCATACCATGATCTGCATTTTCGACGACAACTCTCCAAGTCTTACATCTCATCTTTCTCCGAACTTCCTCGAGTCTTTCAAGATCGCACATCTCGTCGCGATCCCCACCGACGAAGATGACCTTAATAGATGCTGGCAAATCGAGCAACACTTGGTCTCGAGTTTCTTTGGCGGTATGCAGTGGATAGCTGACCAGTACTAAATGAGTCGTGTTTTCCATAGCAGCCATGACTGCAGCTCGGGCGCCCATACTACGCCCTCCTAGACAACGTGGAGTATGGGTGTTCAAATTGGAAGCGATGACCTCACTGAACATCCTGACCCTAGAATTTAGATTCATGTTGCCCTGGAAGCAAAGAATGCTCGATTGTCGAGAATGCGATGAAAAGCCATGCGTGAAATTAGCAATTGCATCGGATTGCAAATTTCCACCTGCGCCATGTGTGTAGACAAGAGCCGCGTCCATGCAGGCGAGGTCGCTAACATTTTTCGTACTATACACGCAATCGATTGGGGATTTAGGTGGAAAAGGGACTTGCAAAGAACGTTGTGCAGGAGGCTCTGCCCGGCCTTTCTCGGACATTCTCACCTGTATTGGTTTGGTCTCTGTAATGCCCTCGAATCACCGAAAGGTGTAGATAGAAATCTTTATGTTCGACCAATACTTACTAATAGCGTTCCTAGATATGAAGAACTGGATCGCGAATTACTGCGATCTTTCGCGTCTGTTTTGACGCGGCTTCGGCTAAACTTCGGTCTATTCCAACTGTCGTCAAGGAGGTTCTTGCGGTTCTTCTCTGCCTGTTGCACCAGCTATGACGAATCAGCAAGGACGAGCTCGAGCCAAAGGAGCTTCTCATTTCGAACCCGATGCTCTGTTCGAAACATGGAGCAAAGACCGAAAGGGTATGCCTGAGAACGATGATTTGAGGTCGTCCATCATCTCTTTATTCAATCTGCCGCACAACGACAGCTATGTCTATCACGCTATAGCCAGCGTAACCCTCTCGCAAGTACAAGAGGCCGTCAACTACGGTGGGAAAGTTGGCTTGCATACATGGTACCTAGACGATGAAGGGAAGCCAGTAAGGAAGTCCTGTCGATACTGCTATTGTCTCAATGGCTTGACGATCTGATTCAGGACACTTCCTTTCCACCTTAGCTACCGCCTCCTCCAGCAGCCGACATATTATCCTATACATCCATTTTTGCCCCTAATACCATAACGTCGAAACTCCTTACCGGCTTCGCAGCCAATGCGAAGAAGGGTTCAATACGCTCAAATGTTGCTTCACATCTACAATCTTTGCGGGTATTACCCGCGAACATGACGATACCTAAGTCAAAAACCCACGTGAATCCTTACTACGATTTCTGGTGCTGGTCATGCCAGAATCTGGAATGGGCAGGGCCTGAAGAAAGGACAGCTAACATCAAAACAAGCCATCATGTCTTGCCTATCTTTATGCATCATTTCGGATGTGTTGTGCCTAGCTGTGAGAGCTTGGAAGTGATTAAGCAGTCAGCTGGTAAGCGAGCGGTGGTAGAGATTGGAAGTGGCAATGGTTACTGGACGTATATGCTACGCCGGATGGGCGTCTCCGTGCAAGCGGTTGACAATCAGCAAAGCGAATATCGCACAATGTGGATCGGTGATACGCTGGTCAAAGACGGGGAACAGTACCTGAAAGAAAAGAAAGGTTGCAAAGACGACTTGCTACTTCTAGTATATCCGATCGTCAGCTCGGACTTCACATCCGGAATCCTCGATACCTATAAAGGAGATACGGTATGTGTTGCAGGGACACAAAATCGGAATGGGTACACTGCATTCAAGGATAGGACAATTGATGAGTATATGAAAGTTGAGAAACCGGACTACGAGAAGACCATACAGATCCCTCTTCCCTCATTTGCCGGCAAGGACGAGGCACTCTATTTGTTTGAGCGTCCGAAACCTTAGACAAAGCGAGACGTACAGCAAGCCTTGCATAATATTATGTTGCACTTCATCTGTAGCTCAAACTCAACAAAGCCCCTATGTCCTTACGGGTCAAGACGCGATGAGACTGATATCGGAAATGGGTACAAGAACCTATTTGATGGCCACCCTTACGAGTCACTTTAGTCCGCGTGACAGTGAGACTTAGTTTCCACGCATTGTCAACCGCAATCCCAGGGAGCATGATCCTATCGAGTACTACCCACAGAACGCTCTGATCGCCATGCTCCCTCCACCCCCCTAGTCTTTAAAGTCTCATCAAGGACCCTACTCTCAATCACAACTCTTCCGGTCTATACCGTCAACCCAGAGGAAAACCCCCTCCCTTCTTTCTTCTTCTCCAAACACACAGTACGAGAAAGCATCCATGTCACCCACCCTATACGTCCATATCAACCACACTATCAACCAAACCCCCGCCAAGCTCTTACAACCCTGTCAATTATCAACAATACAAACCTGCCTCCACACAAAGAGGAGAAATCAGCGCAAATTCTATCCCGCATCAGGGTCAATAATCAACTATCCATCATCAAAAACAATCGCACGTACAGTCCTCCTTCTTCCTTCTCACATGGGTGCGCACCACGCGCTCGCTCAAAGAACACACTAAACCCACCCACCCACTCTTTTGCCTAAGTAGCTAGACTAGAGAGTCCTTGTATGTTAACGAGTGCTATTGCTCGAAACCTACCATTTAGCGTGTAGCCTTATCCTCGTTGCAGTAACCCTCCATCCATGGCGCTGTACTCGTAGTAGACACATGCGATTCTTGATGAACATGAGTATTAGCGCGTAGAAGAGTAAGTAGAGTAGAGTATACTATCGTAAAGTAGAGAATGCAGTGCTCGCTCAGACTCTTTACATGAGAGAAAGATATAAAAACTCAACGCACGAACGCATGCAATCCATGGTCATCCGCATACTGCATACCCTCACACAACAAGCACCAAATTGTCAAAATGCTAGATGCTGAACACTGAATAACAGTTGTTGCTAGGCAGCACACGGTATGGTTATCATTGTCGGACGAGCGGTGCATTGGATGGAGTGGGAAAGGCGGTGGGTGGGGTCGGTCCGGGCTGAAAGACTGCTGAGTGTTACGTTGTGCGAGTGAGGTTGGATCTATTCTTGGTGAGTGATTGGAGGGGAGGATGGGGCAGGGGTGTAGGTGTAGAGAGTGGAATGGTGGTGGTGGATGGGGGTTGGGATGAGGGATGGAGATGGGGATGGGGATGGGGATGGAGAAGAGGGGATGTATGGTTGAGAATGGAAGATGTATGGTTGAGATGGAAGATGGAAGATGATAGGGGCGATTGAGGACGTAGCAAAACGTATTTAGTTTTGCCCCCGGCACGTGCCACTACCGCATGCTTACATGACCACCGCCATTAGACATGGGCGAGATCTATCTCTAGAAATCCAAAAAAACGCATGAGTGGCCATACCAACGCCAAATCAGACAATAACCCTTTTCGACTTGCAGTCCGACACCTCCAACAACCTCATATTCTCCCCTCCGCATACGCCCGACGCAATGCGCGATAGGTTTCCGGCCAAGCAGACCGATCATCCGTCTTCGGAGCCAAATGCGTCAAGAAATCCTTCGCCAACACAACCCTAGCACGAGGACGATCTAATCTATCATTCTCATACGAAAGTATATCCTCCAAATGCCTCCGCCTCGCCTCATGCGGCAGCACGTGTGGATACACCCTATACAAAAGACGATTTCGCCACGGCGAGTCCCACACATTCTTCACCAGACGCTGGTATGCCTCATCGCTAACCTCGCGCGCCTCGTGGGTGTCGAGACCCTGTCGCATCAAGTGCAGATAGCCTTGAATGGTCGACATGTTGCTTGTGCCGTGATAGGTTTGCTCGTGGGCGAGGAGTTCTTTGAGGTTGCGGTCGTTGTGGTAAGCGCAGTAGACGCAGTCCTTTTGGCGGTGGATGGCATGGAGGATCCAGTGGTCGTTGTAACTGGGGGAGCCCGGGTTCTGGTCGCGCCAGTGGTGGCCTCGGTATCTGAGGTCGTCGCCGCTCCTGAATTTCTTGGTGCAGCCTTGTGCTGGACAGGGGATGTAGCCCTGGTGGTCGTACCAGTGGTCGGGCCAGCCGTCGATGGCTCGCTGCTGTGGTGGCATCTTTGACTGGGGCGAGGAATGGTCTTGTGGAGCGTGAGAGGAGAAGGAGAAGAGGCTCAGGTTGACGCAGTTGCGAGCCGATAGTCTCTGTGTATGTTTGGCTTCTGTGAATGCTGATAGCTTGTGAGGAGTGAAAAAAAGAAAAAAAAAAGAAACCCCCGGCGTATGGTGAATATATATAAGTCGGAGAGTGCGTTGAGTGGTCACAGCTCTTCTGTGTTTCTCTATCCGGGAAGTGGGTGTTGAGCCTCACTGAGAGCCGCTTTGCCTTCTCTTGATGGTGCTGTAGACATGTCGGCTAGAGAATAGAAAGTGGTTTGATACGCAACTTGCCACCTAAATCGGTATCTCCAGGCCTATCAACACTTGCGACAAGGGGCCCTTAGAAACAATAACATAATATCACCAAGCCCCGTAAAGAGAGGATGGGCAAATTGTGTTAGCTCACTTGCCACTGTTTGTTTAACATTCTGTCATTGACACTGGAGCTCATTTGCTGCTATTGATCTGCAAATGCCGTGATTAGTCCAGCATATGGGCAAAGATGTTTTTAGGTCAGGTATGTCAACACGTCCTTCTCTGACGAGTACGATGAATGTGTCAATGCCCGAAATTTTGGTGCAACCGTGGGACACCAATTCGTGATGGAACGAGTCCTTAATGCTGGCGGCCAGTCTTCTGAGTTTCAATAGATGCAGCGTTCGTGGACACATTGTGGAATTGCATAGCCCCAATGAACCCCTTATGTTTCAGTAGCGGCGCTGCGCACCTCCTATTAACTACCAAAAGATTTTGAAGACGGGACTGTTTCAGCCTCAGTCTTATTGGCTCATTGGCTAAGAACAAGGCAGGGATGCCGTCGGTCAGGGATCTCACAATATGGCCAATGTGGGCGTTGATCATCTTTAACACGTATCAGCCCTTTCCCCTTGCGTTGCGTATCTGTGATTTGGGCATTGGAAGCCTGGTTGCTCACTCGCTGCCTTCCATCATATGACGCCGTCTTCCTACTTGGCGTAAACGGGCGTCCCAATTACGAGCCACTCATGGTCTCCTAGGTCATTGGTAGTTGGAGGACTGCGGTAGGATTTCGAGGAAAGCAGTTGCGGTAGAATCGTACGTAGATGGTGAACCGCAGCAGTTTTTTTTGTCTGTGTGCTTCACGGCTACCTTTGTCCTCGTCGCTTGGGCTGAGCCCGCACGGGCCCGAAAGCCGATTGTCCGCTCAGCAAACGAATTTTTCGCAGTCCAATGTTTTTAAGGCGACATAATTGTCAACCCCGATTGAATTGGTGTTATTACTTTGAACAGTTTGTATGCTTCTAATATCCGCTTTGATATACTTGTGCCCTAGCGCCCAATTGACTTGCCCCGCTGAATGCATCCTTCATCACTCGCCGCCCTGGATCGTATCTAGATTACCCTCCATCAATGAGAGGGCGACAAAGCCAAAGAAACTGATCTGGCTTATTTTTCACCACTGTGGGAGCGCTTACTCCATCATATACGCCCATCGGCATATTTTGCTCGCAGGTCGTTCCAGAGTATCCTCCAGTGGTGATCCGCCGGGTCAGTGGGATGGGGGCGACAGAACCAGAGAAAGTGTTCTGCATTTACTGGCCACCAAAAGGGAGGGTCGTCGTCTGGTTGTGTTAGGGGATCATGAGTGAGAATTTTCCCCAAGTTTCTATCGGTGTGTTCACTGGAATGGTGGAATCCGCCCCTTTGGAATAGCAGCGCAATCTCTGCAGCTGGCAGAGCCCAAACCTTCTCCTTCATGCGGTAAAAAGCGAGTTCCTCGCATTTTGGTTCATGCACCGAATGACCACGACCATTGCCAACACGGATACGACCTTCTCTGGCGAGCCTGACGAAGGAGCAGATATTCGACATTGCTGTAGTACTGTGAACGGTCTTTTCGTGATGGAACAACCCCCTGGTCCTGTAACTTGGGGAACCGCTAGACCAGTTAATTTTGCATTCGCCGATAGCACAGAGTATTTGCCGAAGCATAATCTCCAGAAGTTTGTGCTCAGGTCCTGGGGCGTCCATACAATGATCATGGATCTGATTCCACTGTAGTTCCACACTAGCATTGTCGGTAGTGACTCCGCAAGATGGAACGATGCAGCGGATGTGAACTTGATCGTGATACCAGTGATCTGGCCAGCGAATAGTAGGCATCGTCGATAAGCAATAGCGGGTAGACGCGAGTAGAGAGGCTGACGAACGGGAGACGTTAGGTTGTGCGTTTCGCTGTTGTTTGTTTTGGAGCCTAGACAGAGCGGTGGAGTCGTGCAGGCTCGAGGAGGAGGATGCGGGTCCACTGCAGATTTCAAAGGCTCATGGCGCGGGGCGGTATTTATATAGCGGCACAGAAGCTCCTGGTGGCAACAAGTCCAAAATACAATTTCCGGTAGCCCCGGAGTCTTAACACTTCGACGCGGCATCTGATTGGTGGCGTGGCATATCCCGAGGCTCTCCGTCAACATTTGCAATTGCTGGTAAATCCTCCCAATCATATCACGGTGTCTGGACCTTAGGCGAGATGAGATGAGGCGCCTGCAGATTATTTGCGCTTGGTCTAGTATGTTTAGTGGGTCTATATACTGGAATATTTCGACCGAGAACTCGACCGGGTGCCATGGCATGTTCCTACCGCAAGCCAACCCCAGCAACATCCAGTGCGGATATGCAATGGATATTTCTCATGATTATGTGCACTGCAGCAGTAGCTTGCATGCGAGCCATGTTCTGGCGGCGCATCCGAGATTCTAAACAGTAGATGTGAAGCAGGTTTTGGCGATAAGGGGGCTGAGAGAAAGTGTTATTGATGTGGGGCACATAGCGATGCCAAGATTCTTACCAGCCTCCTTCCCAAAACACGGTGTTGTAATGATCAGCGGCCCAATCGCTTGCTGATTTACAATTGTCCGGTTCTGTACATTTGCCGCAAGCGCGTCCAGACTCGACCCCACTGGTAGTCTGCTGGGTCGTTATCGTTAGGCCGAAGTAACCAGAGGAATCGTTCTGGGGGTACTGGCCACCATACTGGGGTAAGATCTCCGTCTGGCCGTAGATAATCGGTGGAGAGGATCTGTTGAAGATTTTGGAGAGAGTGTGGGATTCCTTGCTTTTGGCACAACAGATGTGTGATTGGTTGGTCAAATCCTCGAAGCTTCTCGACCATGCGGTCGAAAGCGATCTTCTGAGAGCTTTGTCCGAGCCGCCCGTCAATACGGCCTTTTCTGGCAAGAACAATGTATCCGCAGATGCGCGACATAGAGTCGCTACCGTGAGCGGCCTTTTCGTGGACGAACAGTTTTCTAAGTTTGTTGGAGCTCGAATGGCCATGGCTAACTCGCCAGGAACACATCGCACACTTTCGTTGCCCTAGCATGTCCAAGAAGATTGCATGCTCAACCCCCGGGGTCTCTGTGCAGTGAGTTCTCATATCTCCAAATTGCCTAATCAGCCCAGTTGAGTGGGTTGTAAATCCGCAGGCATCGACCAGGCATTTGACACTGTTGTTGTTGTTGTTATCGTACCAATGATCGGGCCAAGGGATTATTGGGCGGGAAGGCATTAGTAAAGATCAAGTCCAAGGTTTGCTCTCCTTGAAGGCAGGTAATGTGCAATGATGCGGCTGGTCTGATGACTTTCGATGGTCAAACTTTCAAGGAAAGCTTTATGATTTTAAATGTTGTCACCTTGGAGCAGAAAATACCTGTGCGATAATGACTACGCTTGTTCTCTGAATTGCTGTATCTCGCAAGGGACCGTCAAAAAGTGCCATTGGCTTCTTGGACATGCGTAAACATTCGGCCAGCTGCCAAAGACAGCAAGAGTAGCCGGTAGCGATATAACAGTCTCAAGGCTCAGTCTTCATTGGTCCGAGAGTGCTGGGACTTCGGAACTATTCCGTCCGGCATTAGCTTCGATTGCTGTCCAGTCCTCTAGAATCTCCACTTCAAGATCCAAGGCTTGAAGATCACAGCCCTATTTCGGCTTGGGTGCTGAATTTACTGAGAGTAGCTGTGTGATTGGTCTAATTAGAATGTACCATTACCGCTGGCAACGTCCGATCTTATCCAGCCAGCTGTCATTCTACCAACAGTGAGTCTCTTAAGATTCATTGTTTGCGTTCCCTGGATGCTCTAGCAAGCAAATATCCAAGGAGAAATCGACTTTTTGAAATCTTTCACGACTTCCTGCGTGCAGCTGATTAGGGTGCCTTGGCACCAATGCAGGCTGAGTGATCGCCGCTTCGGGGACATGTAACGTTTGGCGGATGATATCGGAGATTATGCTAGTGTTGGGAGGGCGCTAACGAGACACGACCGTGAACCACAGTATCGGTAAGGCGCTATGGCCGGCTGGCATGATAGCGGCAACGGTTTGTACTTAATTCATCTCTGTGCATGTGATTGGGCTTGAGGTGTGAAGCATATGCTCGGCTTGGAGTTTCGAAGACTGAGGGGTGGATGGCGGTTCGGCTACGACTGCTGAAAGAAACAGATTCCAAGGCAGGCAGCAAGCTGTCCAACGGCCCAGTGTAAAATGAAACGACACGAAGAAGCAACAGACGCTAGCCTGCTGATGCGGTAGACGACGCAAGCTGCTGGCGTATTTTCAGTTGCGGCTTTGTGCATGGCATCATAGTAACAAGGAATTCTGAGACCTCAAAGTGAATGCTTCAGCATAGCCATTCCATCAGTAGATTATAAATGCTTTGATGCACTATCCCGTGGATCAGTGAAGGGGAGCAAGATAGTCGAGGGGATGGTCGGTGTGGAAGCTCTCAAAATGGAGTTTAGGGAATAGAGAACGTAATCTTATTTGGTCAGGCCAAGCCACTCAGCCGGGAGAGGATTGCTGTATCGGAACAGTTGGCCAAGCATCACGGTTTCGCCCAACCTCAGAAAACTCGACAGTTCGAGCGTTGGGAATTTCTTCCAAGAGGGAGCCAAGCCACTTGATGTTGGACTTGTCAATACGAACTTGGCGTCCATCTCATCAAAAATTAAGTATTCCCTGCGCTGTGCGATTGGCTCGACAAAAGCGGCGAATATCATACGGCTCACTCAGAAGAGGCTCCTATCAACATTATGCCGTGCGGGCTCCGTTGCGCAATGATTGCCCGTCACGTGCACAGCGTTTCGATCGGCAACGAAAGCTCGAGCTGTTCCCGAGCGCTTGATGAATCCTGAGCTACTACTGGGAGGAATGTCTTCCCCAAGGTATGTAGATGAAGGGCTTGAAAGATCGGGGGTAAGAGGAATCGAACCTCGGCCATGGATATCGGCAAATGGCGGGACTTCAAATTATGGCATCCGTAGCCTTTCGACTTTCGTAAGGGAGTCTGTGGGCTGTGGTACGAGTACGCTGCAACGACGACCCTTTCTAGCGCAGTCAACCCCAGTATCATCATGTCATCCTTCGGCTTCAACTTCGATCATCAGGACCACAAGTAAAGCTTCCGAGCTTCAAGAAAAGCCGTGTTGGATGCTCCATGGCGTGAGTCGACCACGAATCCAAGAATGATGGGGACTCGAGCTACTGTCACTGACGAAACTTTAAGACCTGCTGTGAGCTCTGCCTCCTTCAGCATTCTGATGCTGAGTAGATCTCTTTGCTGACATATACTAGGTCATCCCTCAAACGTGGACGCACCTCTCCGGGATGACCTAGGAAAGATCATCAAAGCAGTAGTCCGGAGTCTCTCAATACTTGTCGCTATACAGGCGCACAACACCCACGAGCACAATTCTGTGAATGCCCGCAGCTTTGGATACCATTAACCAGAACGATAATCAACCTAGCATGAGGCGTGGGTCAGACGCAAGCGTTGAGATCGCGCCACGATACAGGCCCCGTAAGCCTCAGGGTCGAGGAATATTTGAAGCTTGGTATAGCAGCCTCAGAGGGCGGTTCCCATTGGGGCACGTTGGAAGGACAGCCTGATAGCGTCAAAGGCTTGAAATGGGTATATTGTTGGGAGCTGTTGGGAACCCTGCAAGCCGAAAGATGGGTACGCATTTGGTAGGAGTTAGCTCAAGGGGCAGAATCCCAATCGAGAACCTGTCTTCAGGCTAATCATCCCCGGTTCTTAGATCTCATGACCACCACATAGTATATTCAGAGTAGAAGCGAAGGCATCGGTCATTACTTTCCTGCTGCAGACTTGATTTTGTGGATGTACACATGTATTTCATGCAGCTCCTAAGCAAAGTCGCTGCCTTTATAGCTGAACCTAGGGTTTGCCGGTTTGCTTGAACCTTTGATATTGAAGTGTCCGAAGTGGTGGTCGCTGTGCGTTGGCCCGGTCTCATAACGATTTCCGAAGATTTACTGTTTGCGTCGGCAGGTTCTTAACATCTCAGTTGTCTCGATCTCGATCAAGCAGTTTTCCCCGGGGCCAACGTTGTTTGACACTTTCATCCTTGGTCGCTCTGGGTTGTCAAGAATTCCAGCTTCGGATCTTCATGTCTGCTGACCCGTGTGCTTAACCGTGACCCCATCACCCGGAAGTCATTGAGCAGGAATGGATGGTTTGCAAGGCGTTGTCATCGTTGACTCGGAGCAGCAAACCCGATCATATGGGCAAACATGCCAGAAAATCATTCACAATTCGCGTCGCGAGCTGCCTCTCCAAGGGAACAGCTCCACTCAGCCCCTTCCAGTGGCACTGTTCCCCTACAAGCAATCACCAGAATGGTCTTTTCGAACGCAGCAGCGTCTGTAGTAGATAGCGCCAATAACAAATGCCGCACAAATTTCGTCCCATACCCCGTAGTCCCATGGTATCTCGTCCAATCAGATAACGCTTATGTAAGATGGGCGCTCCAGCTAGGATTCTTATATCCGAGCCATACAGCATTGCCCGGCAAGACGAGGCTGACATCAATTTGAAGTAGACAGCATCAATAACGTCGTCATTTCTCTCCACTCGACAAATGCTCCTTCGCCCCTACCATCGAGCAATATCACCAAAAGTCATTAGATTCGTTCTTCAGCAGCCTATCCACGTCAACCTCACCACCCAATCCCGCACTCACCAACACCACTCCCCACAACCATTGTATCCAACCCCTCAATCAACCATGACATTCTCCCCCGCCTCCAAACGCCAAAAAACCTCCTCCTCCGACACCCCATCCCCACCCTACGAACTCCTCTACTGGCCCACCATCCCCGGCCGCGGCGAATTCATCCGCCTCTGCTTCGAAGAAACCCGCACCCCCTACACCGACACCTGCAACCTCGACCAAAAAACCGGCATGAAAACCCTCACATCCCTCATCTCCGCCTCCAACACCGGCGACGCCACCAACCCGCCCCCCTTCGCCCCTCCGGTCCTCCGCCACGGCGACCTCCTCGTCAGCCAAACGCCAAACATACTTCTATATCTAGCGCCGAAGCTCGGGCTCGCGGGTCCCGTCGACGACGATGAGGACCCCAACGCCATATATCACGTGAACCAGCTCGCGCTGACGGCGCTAGACGGACTCAGCAACGAAGCGCACGACACGCACCACCCCATCGCAACCATGTCCTACTACGAAGAGCAAAAAGACGAAGCGAAGCGCAAAGCCGCTGACTACCTCTCCAACCGGCTCCCGAAATTCCTGAGCTACTTCGAGCGCGTGCTGCAGGGCGAGGCGAGTAAAGGCGGGGAGTGGCTCTATGGCGGGCAATTGACGTATGCGGATTTGGTGCTGTGGCATTGTATGGATGGCCTGAGTTTTGCGTTTCCGGTGGCGGTGGGGAGGATGAGGAAGGGAGGGGAGTTTGGGAGGGTGTTTGGGTTGTGTGAGAGGGTGAGGGGGAGGGAGAATATCAGGGCGTATTTGGAGAGTGGGAGGAGGTTGGGGTATGGGAATGGGATTTATCGGCATTATCCGGAGTTGGATGAGGAGGAGAAGTAGGGCGGGGTGTTATAAAAGCGAGTTTTCTTAGTGAATGGGTTGGTTTATAGATAACTCCCATCTACTTGATGTCCAAAATCCGTGCGCCTATGCTTATTCGATCTATATAATGAAGATTACGACTTTACATTACCGAGAGGACTGTCTATCGTCTAGTAGTCGGTTTTACCCTGCGCCAAGCGACTCTAACGCATTCATTCTGTCTGCATCCAAAAAGCCGACGCCTTTTTGCACCGTTCTATCGTTCAACTCAAACTCCCTTGCAGCCACTGAGCGTCGGAACGTCCTTCACGCGGGACCCAACAACGCCAATCAGAAACTCCTCATCTCTCAAACTCCCTCACAGACCCATAAGAAACCGTCGTCCCATCAACCTTCGGATACGTAGGGTTCTTCCCAGCCTCCGCAGCCGGCCCCGCGCTTTGGGTATCAGAAGGTACATAAAGAGGCAAATCACCGCCCACCCTCCCCCTCACATTCTTCTTCCCAACAACCTTTCTCTGCTTCCGGCTCGGAAAGTCGCTCTCCTTGCCGGGCATAATTTGACCCGGATGGACAATGTTGAAGAGCACGAGGGCAATGAGCATGAGCGTGGAGTCGAGTATGTACTGGTATGCTTCGTGGACTGGGATGCCGCTGCTGTAGCCGCCGGAGTATTCGATTAGGCGGAAGATGATGCGGATCTAGAGGGATGTGAGTTTGGTTGTTTGTTTGTTTGGGATGGTTAGGGGGAGAGTGGCGCTTACAGTGATGAGTGTTAGGACGGCGTAGAGGACGTAGAGCATGCGAAGGGCTCGTGCCTGGTCCGTCAATGGAGCGTCACGCTTCATTTGCCGTTGGAAGCGGATTGCTAGGCCGACGAAGCAACAGATGAAAAACTGCTGTAGCCCCACACCGCCCATGTATATGTGGAGACCTGGAAGATAGTCAACGAGAGGTCTGCAAGGATATGACTATTGCAGTGTTTATTCACCTCTGAATATCTGGCTTTGCGGAATGTCGTTGCCCGAGGCCATGCTGGCTCCTACTGCTTGGACTACAAACGCGAATATATCGAGAAGTACAAAGTAAAGGCCGAACCTCCATGCTTTGAACCCTAAAATCTTGGCGCTGGCGGTGAAGTTGTACACCATTCGGCCCAAGACCATGTAGACGTATGCATTAATCCAAAGTGGTGCCAGCTAGGCCTCGATTAGTGATCGATCTTCGATTTTGCGCTCAGACGTGCAAACACGGACTCACCAGCATCAGAATGAACCAGGCCGAGTAAAACCCTACGTTTTCAACATGCCTGATACTGAGGATGCGAAAGATATAGCAGGCCGTCTGCCACAGCGCTCCCATTGCTATGACCCAGGCGTAGCCTTTGCGGTAGATGATGGATTGGACAATGTGCGCAATAAGAGTGAGGGCGAAGAGGACGGCGAAGAGGTATGCGGCTCCAGAGTTTGGGCAAAAGCCTGGCCATTCAGTTTTCGGATCTGTTTGAGCTGGGCAGCCGCCCATTGTGAAGCACTGATAGAAGTGAAATCTAGGGCTGCTGAAATGATCTTTGTGGGAATGTAGACACGAATTAAGTCGTCAGGCGAGTGCAAAGAAACAATGTGGGATAAGGAGGGTGTAGAAGGGACTGACAAAGAGATTTGACGAGCAAAGATATTGAAGGATTTTGAGCTGATCTGGCCAGTGAGATTCGTGTGGAATGAAGAACGAGAACATGGCGAGGGCATTGTGCTATAGATATAGTCTTCACTCATGGTTCGTATGTAAGCTTTGGAAGAGTAGGACGGAAACGAGCATAGACATGGAGTGGTACGAGCAAACCAATGAGATAGTGGGAAAAGCGAGAAGAAGCTGACAATCAGCATAGAACCATGAAACCAGACACTGCCAATCTCCGCGCATTGCAAACACTGCCCCCGGGGGAGAAGCATGCATATCTTTTCGAGGGTGACACGTATGCAGCCCAGGTTTAGAGTAACTTGATGAGGATTGAGCATTGGATGTTGGAAACAATAATCCATTTTGGGGGCTGAGATTTAAGCCCAGCAATTCATCGAGTCTCTCTCATTGGTCTATTCGTATCTTGAAGTGCGCTAGCAGCCCTATGAGTCAGCCCCTTTGCCTAAAATGTCACTAGCTCCGCTTTGCCAGGCTGCCCTCTTATGTGTGTGCCTCTAAGCAACAGCAAACAGAGGCGGTGAAAATACGTCAAGGTAATTGTTGAAAAGATAATGGATGAACATGGGTCTGTTGTACTTCTTACCGACCGTCTGACTGCTTCCACATTGCTTCGTCGGTTGAATGGATTGAGAACGAAACGACAAGGCTCACACGAAAGCCGCCAACCTTATCACAAGATTATACGGCAAACCAGGGAGGCTCGCTACTTTATCAACGACTTCTCCCGTCCGGCTCTTCCAAGTTTAAAGACTTATCGATTATCCTTTGGTTATTGGATCCCTCGTATATAGAACTCCCCTACTCAGTCCTCCTTCATATTTCTCAATTCCCACGGCATAAGAGACTGCATCCGCAATGCAGCAAAGGTTGGGCCAAAAGGTCCCGATTAGACGCCTTGGAAAAGAAGTGTGCCCTTCCAATGAATCGGACAAGGAGCCCACCAGGCAAGCCAGTGTCAGACGGCCAAGAAATAGCAGACCCAAAGTTAAGACGGGTTGCTTTACCTGCAAGTGAGTTGGCCTGTTTTTCTTGGCGTACCAAAAGCCATACACGGATCTTAGAATTTCATTATCTTTGAATCCCTTTTCCCGCGGCCTTGACTTTGTCTGTGCCGTTGTCGTGGACCAAGAGCTAGCTAGAATCTCCATTGCATCTTGACGCTCGCCTCCTGCGTGTACGCTGTTGAAATCCAGTAACCGCGACGCAATCTAGCATTATTTCACTGTACATACCGTTATTCTGACGCCTATCACAGGAGTAAGGACAGCTGCCTGTTGACACTGATGAAGAAGCTAATGTTTGATGTCGGCCTCAGTCCGACGGGTAAAGTGTGATGAAAAGAAACCGGGCTGCAATAGATGTACAAGTACTGGTAGAAAGGTAGGTCTTATGAAACCTCGTCGTCTGTTCTATACACTCCAAGCTTCATCGCCAGCGAATTTCGCATTGGCTGACGTCTCTGATCCTTAATCAGTGTGACGGTTATAGGATAGTCTACGGAGATTCGAACCTCAACCATGGCAATTGTGAGGCCGCAGATCCTAGCAACTCGGCCGTGATTGTAATACCGAATCCGGTTTTGGATGCGCGGGGCAGCGACGAGGAACGACGATGCTTTGATTTCTTTCTCAATCGTACTGCGTCTCAGTTGTCAGGATTCTGGGACTCGGATTTCTGGGACTGTTTAATTCTCCGAGCGACTCATCACCAACCGGCGATAAGACACGCCGTTCTCGCATTGGGCTCTCTACACGAACGTTTTGAAGCCGGAGATTCGTCCGTTTTAAATCCCATATGGGACAAAAGGGAAGGCGGCTTTGCTCTAAAACAATACAACCACGCTATCCAACAGTTGATAAAGCCTGCAAGCGAGGGCCAACAGGCCGTGGACGTATGTCTTATTGCTTGCTTGCTTTTCGCATGCTTCGAGGTAAGCCGTTCTCAAGCCCCAATTCGTTCCGGGAAGAGCAATAGAGGGAGCGGAATCTGGCGACTGTCAATTACCGGCTGACAGATCCTAAGACACTACGTGGCCACCATGGATCGGCCCTCTCCCACATTACAAGTGGTGTAAAGATTCTGTCAGAAGTGGCATTGAATGAGCACGGCGAGCTGAATCATGGTGTGCTAATGACATCGCCACATCCCTTTGTAGATTTTTGGCAGCTTGAGATATTGTTCAATCGATTAGACGCTCAGGTATCTCAGGTATGTCTTTATTCTCTTCCTTCATTTCTAGCCTTACACACACTGCCCACCTTAAGTTTTAGGGCGTATACCATTGCTGACCACATTGCAGATGATTGGAACCCCACCAATGCTACTCAAACAGCGCCCAAGAGACATCGATAAAGGATTTTGTCCCGAGGTCCCGATGGTGTTCGTTTCCTTAGAACAAGCTAGAAACTCGTTGGACTACCAATGGAACAGCTGTATTGAGTTTCTCAATAATCTCGAGAACAATGCGTGGGGCGCAAAGAGCACAGGACTTAGAGGTCATGGGCCGCTTGACGTTCTTAGGACAGCAGACACGGCTCGGCATAAGATTTTCGATATTCTTGAGAGATGGCTTGTTGCATTTCTAGCCTTTCAACAACGCTATGGAAAATCCTTGGATAGGAGTGGCTTACAAGCTGCTCGTACTCTACAGATTAGCCACAGCGTCGCCATGATATTCATTACCGCCAGCACTGTCCAAGTGTCCCAAGATGAAACAGTTTGGGACGGGCTCACCGAGCATTTCGAGCATGTTGTGAGTCTGGCCGCATTGATCATCGATGCTTCATTTTGCGACAAGTCCACCCAAAAACAAGGCTCCGACTTTTCGCTGGATATGAGCACTGTTGCCCCTCTCTACGCCGTGGCCCACAAGTGCCGTCATCCGATCATACGCAGAAAAGCCGTTTCTCTCCTATACGCGGCTCCGCGTCAGGAAGGAATCTGGGACAGCATTACCACGGCGCGCGTTGCCGAGAGACTCATTGGCATTGAGGAGTCCGGACTTGGCAATGTCACGCGTTGCGAAGATGTACCCGACTGGGCAAGGATATCGGATGTCGAAGTTAAGTTTGATTTACAGGAACGTCAAGGGACTGTCAAGTATAGTCGCCAGCGGAGTCCGTTAGAAAAAGTACGGGATACTGTCACGGACTCGGTCAGGTGGTGAGGAGGACAATTATAATGCGACGTGCCTTGGATATCTGTCAATTTATCGGCTGTCAGACCGGTATGTATCCAGAGCTGTTATACCTCGGTGGACGCTATCCATTAATCCATGTTATAGCTCTTTTGAAGTTACTGCAATGGAGTGGAGCCAGACTGCAAGACAGGTTTTCGGACATTTAGCTCAAATTTTCTCAGATTGTCACTATTCAAGGAATATTGCATTATTATAATTTTCTCAAAAAAGTGTTGCCAAGAGCGGATGAAAATCTTGCCTTGAGCATCTTCGACTAGAAAATTCTCGTATTATATGCTGCATTATTTTTTGGGAGGTATAAAAGGCCTGCAGAATATCCTGTTGTCTCTTCTCGATTACGTACCACATTCAACAGCGCGAGGCTACAATATCTGAATCAAATTATCATCCATCCTTTTTAAATATAAGAAGACTTCAACCACCTTCGATTCTCACATCCACAGCAAAAGCCTTCAACAATGTCTCCAATCACCTTCCTCACCACTCTCGCCATCCTCTCGCCCATCCTTTCCGCCCCGATCGAGCCACGAAGGTGGGGCCATCAAATCGATTACGGAGTCCTAACATCCGAATACGTCCCCGGCTTCATCGGCGAACGCCCCCTCACCGGCCCCGACGGCGACTACGCCCGCGCCACATTCTGCTACTGCAAAACCGCCTACGAAGGCATGCCCGACATCGAAGCCCGACAGATCGTCACGACCGGCAACCGCGACGGCCAGCACACAGCCGGCGGCAACGGCATCCAACCCGGCGAGATCCTCCAAGGCCACTTCTGGCGCTACGAATACTACAACTACCACAACAACGCCACTTACTTCATGAACCACTACTGCATGGAAGACGCCTTCCCGCAAGACAAGTACGGATGCGGCTACGACGCCCCGGGGTACTTTGACCCGGCCCCCGACAGCCAATGGCATACCGCGACGCAAAATGACTGGGCGTTTGTGTACTCGCCGATCCCGGGCCACGAGAAGCATACCTGGTCCATTTACAAGAAGCAGACGGATCTCGATTGGATCTCGTATGGGCGCGGGGAATTGCTGAAGCACCAACATAGGAGGTTGGATACGAAACAGGGGTTGATTGAGATGCCGAGGGAGTATGTGGATGATAAGTGCGCGCGTTACTGCGATGAGGAGTTGATACTGCCGATGGATCCGACGAAGAGGAGTCATGAGGAGTTGTATAATGATATTGATGATATGTGCGATAGGTGCGCGTAGACTGGGGTTGGTGGATGTGTGGATTCTTGTGGCTTTGCATGGCGTTGATTCGGGTTTCATGTGGGGTTGGCATATCGACTGCTTTGACTGGGGCTGCGGTTATTGTAATTTAGATCAATCGAACCAGGTTTTTACCATAATCTTCCAAAGCCGCTCCATTGCTCGTATAAGTCTGCCTTTTACTCCTCATTTATAACGTAGGTATTAACAAGACGAATAGTAGGGCTGGCGGAAACAATATCCCGGCTTCTTACTATTCATTTAGACGGCGCTCAAAGACTTTGGAAAGAATCAATTTCTTAGTTACGATGGAGATGATATCAAGCCAAATTTTCCGTGAGGAAACTGATTATGCGTCGCAGCCAAACTTAAAAAGATTTTTGAATGCATATCTCGGCAGGAGAAGAAGACAGAATCCCTCTATAGGAGGGGTCATGCCATGATGATTTTTCGATATGATTGGCCCCGAAGCAAGGAACGAGTACAGGGCTGGACCATAGGCATCTTTGTACCGAGAGTCTGAATATCCGAGACTATCAAATTGAGATAAATCTCACATCATCTTACGTCAAGACGACCAAAACTACCCGTAACGCATCGACTGCATCAGCCTAATACTCATGTACTCATAATAATCCACGCTGTACCTTGATCACTGTCAGAAGGCCCTCAAAAGCAAAGAGCGAATACATCGCCCTGGTAACTACATAAGCCACGTTCTCATGCATCATCTCTAAGCAGCAAGGTGGGGAGAAGGTTTCCTCCGGGCTCCCACAGACGTGCGTATTAGATAGATTTGGGAGATCAATACGACATGTAATGAGGTATGGACTGAATTGAAGAGGGTACAGATGCAGAAGTGGGCACGGAGAAGGGAGAGGCGGCGAGCGGAATGCGGAGTCTGGATGAGTGAAAGGGTGTATTTATGTTATTTTTTCGACCAGCCAATGGCATCAGCACCTTGGAAGGGAGTCAAAGGACTACGGATGAGCATCTCAGAGCACGTCGATTGGCCTGGATATTCTATGGTGAAGTCTGGTAGGATTTACATGATATCCATTAGACGACTGGAGTATCCCATTGGCTGGCAGGGTGCAATATTCAGGGGTAGGGCTGAGGGCGACCGAACATCAAATTATACCTTGTTTTCAACCGCTTCTAATTCTTCAAGAACTCGTTTTACGAGAAAGCTTTCAATTTCAAATCTATCATTTATTGATAGTTCTAAATGTTCACCATACAAAGTTCAATCAAATAAAGTGAGCCTTGGAAGTTATTTCGTTGCAAAGGAAAGCAAGTTCTAATGTTCTGCCAAGACTTGTTGCACCCAACCCGCCAGCCGATGGGATACTGGTCTTCAATTCAAGCTTGGGCGAGGGAGGGTGATCCTTTGGGGTGTTGGGGATGGAGCTCTTGTATAAACACTTGAGGAAGATATCGCAATGAGACAGGTAAGGTGAAGAAGACACATGTAATCGTAGTAGGATTGCTGGCCTTCCAACAGTAGAAATGGCCCCAATTGTATACTGCGAGCGTGCGAGACTCATTGATACATGATCACCGCAGAGCTACCTATGCCGTATAACAGCTGGCTCTCGATCAGGCAATAAATGCAAACCATATTTGGCTCCCAGCTATAAATCATGCCCTCAACTTTCTGATCTGACGCGGCGTCTGAAGGGTTGCTCGGACAGTACGCTTTCGATCTGACGGGGCTTGCCTTTCCGAAACCTTCTAGGGTTAGGGCTGACGCTACGTTGTAGAGGACTTTTGGTGCAAATTGCAGATGTCCTCTCGAACTACTTTCTGACAACCTAAGCCACTGGACTACAACTTGCAAGATGTTCATTCGCTGTGGATGACAAGGGAAAATTGCTCTATAATATGACGGCGGTAATTCACCCCATACTTGCCCCCCGGGTCATATTGTAAATATACGTTTGCTGACCTGCCCCAGCCACTCTTCAAGTTCTGTGCTCCTTATCGCCAACCAAACAAGGCCCCCAATGGCTCTCACTCCTCCTCTTGGTCTAGCGTCACGAGGAGCTCGGAGCCATGAGGGCGCCCGTGACCTGCGGCCTAACAAGAACAACAAGGATAGGGAGAGGAAATCCAGGTTCCTTGGCTGAACTTGGCAAGATGAGGTCTTGGACGGGTTTATGGCTATATCAAATAAGATCCAGCAGAAAGGGGACCCGTAAGGCCCGACAGAAGCGACCGCCCTAGGCACGCGGGGTGCTGAAGGGTTTCATTTGATTATCACAATTGAGCCGTCCAGATCCCCAAAAAAGTTCTGGTGGTTCTCTCGGTCTATTCCCAAGCACAAAGCTACACTTAGCTACACAACATGTGGCATGAGGGGAACGAATCAAAACATACACGATGGCTTGATCATTATTACAGATTCAACGAGTCCTGGAGCCACGCAACCACTGTTGTCTTGCATAAGCGGACTGCTGAAACAGATTTTTTTCCCCTGCTCGCTTGTTTGGAACTTTTATTCCTGGCTAGCATGCTCGAGGCGTTGGTGACTGTCTTCAAATTTCAGACACCGGTTTGACTTTCAGCGAGACCGCGCGTGCCTATCTTTTACGGAGTTGACCCAGATTACACGAAGCGGGTTGCGCTGCTGTCTGAGTCCGCCAGCCACCGGCCGTTGCGTAGGCCGAGAAGGCCAAAGAAGTTTTCCAAGCAACATAATTTCCATGAGGTACACGCTATCTATCTGTACTCAAACTAGAAGTTTGACCTTTCACGCGAAGTCTGACGACATTCTTGTACAACATGTGCGTGGAGTGTTTTCAGTTCTATGTTTTGAATTCTCAAATGCTGTATATAGCCTATATCCCTCTCCCTGTCACAAGTGCAATAATGAGCCACGAGGCCAGAGCATTAACACGTGTTTTCGACAAGTGCAGGATGGGCCCTGTGAGATACTCTCCCTGTGCGGCTTCATCTCCGAAAAATCCATCAGGCGCCCGACCGCGGACATGGAAATCTCTATCAAAGGGTTCAGCGTCTGAATCCAACCGTGCGTCATGCTGTCGAACCTCTCTTGAGTGGACTAATTATATACACGTTTGTATATGTATATCCGCCACAGTTCCGTCTACTCAAGACCTCTACTTCCTTGAAGCGGAGGTCTTAGAGCCGGCTGTGGCGCCGTTTGTGCTTGTCTTCCCTTCATTTGCGTCCCCCCTTTTTGTAAGCGCAGGCTTTCGGAAAAGGTCAACCGCATTCCACGGCGCAACGTCATTCGACTCCTGAATGAATCGCTGAATTGCTTCCGAGTGGTTTTCGGATGCTAGGGCTTGGGTATTGGCTCCCTATGCGTGGCGAGTCAACAGGTGCATCGCTGGTGGGAAATGATTTATCAGGGTAGCTCTTACATCTCCTGCCGATGGCTTCTTCTCCCAGCCTCCGCTGGTTTTTGCATCTGTGATGCTCTCCTCCGAAGGTCCTGCTTGATTGTGTTGATCCGTCATAGTCAGTGGTTGGGGTTTTCTCGGAGATCCTGAAGAGTCTGGAATGGTTAGGCTTCAGGTGAAGGAGTGGACAAGGGGCTTTATCGACTAGAAACAACAGGAAAAATTACAGAGGGAAGGCCTATGGGACGGAATTGCAGTTTCTTATGTGCGAGTGAGCGGTCACGTCCGTCCTATCAATCCGCAGCATTCTATGGACCTTTTGTTCTATCGACTGGCGGACGAGCAGTGTGTGATTCAACATATGTCCTTTTTGATACTTCCCCCCGTCTCGACATGCCCAAACACTCGCTTCGACTTTCCTTAAGGCTAACTGCTTTGGCCTTTTTGTTCACTAGTCGAAAGCAGTATAGTTTGAAAAGCCAAGGCAGAAGTGAGGCCCAGCGAGCCAATGAAGATTGGGTCCTTTTGAGAATCAGGCAACCATTCTAACCCATCCACCTCATCTTATCCACTTCTCTCCCTTAAGTTCTCCCGTGAGTAGTCCGTGCCACTTTGAAGCTATCTTCGCACGTTGATCAACCAAAGCCACAAGCCACTATGCAGGCTCTACGCGCATCGCGCATCAGCGAGGTGGAATGGGACGCTCGGCGCCAAAAGCTCGAGGGTTTATATCTGGATGATAACCTATCTCGTCAGGAAGTTGTAGAAATAATGGCACGAGAGGACAACTTCTTTGCCACGTAAGGTATCTTTATGGATCATATTGACGACCGGGTTTCTGACAGCTCATCAATAGAGAGAAACAGCTCAAGTATCAGTTCAACAAGTGGGGCCTCAAAAAGAATATAAGCAATCGAGACTTGACTGCTATGTTGTCCGTCAAAAGGAAGCGTCAAGAGCTCGGAAAGAACACTGGCTTTGTGTGTCGAGGTCATCTAGTTGAGCAAGAAAGGCTCGAGCGGGCGTTCAAAAGACGAAAGGGGCCGCTGATGTCTTCCCCTGGTATGTGAACTGCACTCTCAGTCAGCGCAGGCTAACGTGAGAATGCGTGGTAGACCTTCCGCCGTACATTAGAGCGCTGGTGTCACCGCAACAAAGCCCGCAAATAACTTCTTTTCTTTCACCACACCCTCAGACTTCCGCGGTTCCGGACGGTATCGAGGAAGCAACTCATGATAGCGGAAGGCCGAGTAGTCTGGACTTGCTCTCCAACAACTCCTTTCACCAGTCTGGAGATTCTGGAATGAACGACGCATTCAATAGCCTAGATGTGTTTTCAGATCCTATGCTCTTTTATGGTGGCCAGCAGAACCAAGCGAACGGCGAATTATGGGGAACTCTGCTCGATAACAGCATTGTGTCTTTCTCACCAGGACGCCAGTCGTTTATGCCGACTCCATCTGGGCGAGACATCCAAACCACACCAACGGGGAATCCTAGCCCGCTTACACGTCAGATAACCAGCATCCCTCCTGCCGTCCCTGCCGAGCAAAGCGCACACGATAACGGATTTCCTTTATTTGACTCCAACATAGACCTTGACTTCTCGATGTTTTTGAAGTCACCTCGTAGAACAAGCACAGCTCCTAGCTCTTCTCACACAGATTTAGATTTTTGTAGATCTGTTGAGAGAAGAAGTATCTCCCCGCTCCAGCTCACGGACCATGACGACACGCACAGGGAAAACAGAGGGTTCAATCTTATCTCAAAAACTACTTCAGCAGCCGCTCGAGCGCTTGACCCAGTCACTGTGGAAGATGTAACAGCGGAGTCAATTGCATCACTACTCCTCTCGCTAAGATCCCTTGTTTTTCCGCGCTTTGACACTGCTTCTCAAAGGTACGAGTACGAAACCTCTATACTCTCGGACCTTTTCTGTCCACAATGGTGCGAGTGGTTTTGCTTTGAATTTGAAGAATTGCTGGACTTATATCTTGAAAAATCCCTGAGGTCCATCCGAAAGCGCCGAACAGCGAGGATTCAAAGTTCCTTGCCATCTGGATGCAACTACAACCTCAACGAGTGCAGAAGCTTCGAATCCTGGGACGGATCACAGCAACTATCAAAGCCCACTGAGGCTACTGTCGTTACCAAGATGCGAAGCGCCTTTTATCGCCGTCGTTCCTTGCCCACGGGGTTCGTCCTGTTTAAAGTCAGAGGAGGATCTATCAGCCCAACGGGCGAAGAGGGGAATGATTCAAACCGCCTGGTCATTATATCGTACATCCCGCGGGCGACGGAACGGACCCCTGGACTATGCGTCCAATTTTCCAGAATGATGGGTGGGCCTGCAATCACTCCGCAGATTAACACCTTCAATGTTGTTCCAGATGATTCTGCGATCATCCAGTGCGTCCGCGAGAACGATCTTAGGGGAGTACAAACACTATTTGACCTTGGAGCAGCATCCGCTCGAGACGTTGACTCTCAAGGCATATCGCTACTTTATGTGGGCATCGCGCACAGAGGTGAACAACACATGTCTTTGCTGACTGATTTTGCAGTATGCCATGTTCACAGGGTGTTCCGATGTTTTCCGGCTTCTAATTCAAGGTGGAGCTAGCACCAATGCATGTAAAATGTACGGTAGACTAGGGACAGACATTGTCACGGTTATATGGGACGGTTATGTGGAAGCTAACGATGGTGCTTCTTGGGAAGACTTACCAATGGAAAAATTGAAGGAATTTGAGCAGTGTGTTGCAATGACGCAGCTGGCAATAGACAATGATTGCACGATTGACAGCGCCAGAGATGATATGTTAGGTGCTGGTCCGCTATTTATGCTTACCTGTACTAACATGACCGATGCATATGCGTCGGCTTCGGTGGATGCAATCGACTATCTATCTTCCATTGGCTGGGATCTCGAGGAGAAGAATTGCCTGGGACAAACACCACTTCTTTTCGCAGCAGTTGGATGTCCACCACAGGTTGCGAGATGCCTGAGAGCCCTTATTAAAAGAGGCGCTAGACTAGATGCCATGGACGAGATCGGCCGAGGGCCTTTACTTAGTGTTTTAAGCCCACCGCTACAACTTTGTAATTGGGTGGATCTGACATACCATTGGGATCTGGACGATGCCGATAACAACTGGATGCTTAGTCAGATCTTCGGCACAGAAGATCGCAGACACGTACAAGACTACTATGATGCAGAAAGCATACTGGAGCCTCTTACAACCCCTGCAGAACAGCTACTACCAACCGGTTTGTCCATGTCTGACCTTGACAGCGATGCTTCATCGTGCGCTGAGCAGTCCATCCTCGAACCTGAAGACGATGATTACGTCTATTGCGTTGATGAAATGGGTGACAGCCATTGGATTCGCAACCCATCTCCCTTACTTAAAGACCGCGTCAAGACCAAGCTCAAGATCCTACTAGAGGCAGGATGCGATCCGAACGACCGCGACAAAAACGGCGAATCGACAAATGACTATGCTAGGCGTGGCATATGGTCGCAGTGGCTCTGGGCGCTGGAAAAGACGGGGTACGTCTTTGACGAGGAACAGAATCGGTGGATCAAGCGGATTGATACTGCTTGAGCGATAGGATGTTCATATTTGGGCAGCTTCAGGGCTAGTTATATTATCATGACCGGAACTGATTTCGCACAGCTGTGAGCTTTCCGGTAGAATAGGACGCACTTGTTCAGGTAGGACCATTAGGGCGCTTTCGGGGCATAGTACTTCTTCTTAAGGATATAGAGTACCCTTTAGCTCAAGAGAAGGGCCCCCAAGTATTACCCTTCGATATATATATACATAATATCTACGCGCTGCCGCAATTGTAGTCTATGAAACTGTAGTATTCTCAGTGTCACGGTCCCCAAACCTACCCCTCGTCCGACCCAGCTCATCACCGTCCACAATTTTATGGTGCGCCTACCTTATTTACCTCACCTTCGACCTCGTCCACTGTAACATGAAAGCACGCCTAGTCCTCTTACTACTTTCCGCCACGCCTTGCCTCGATATCTTCTCACCCAGCCTCTTCCCGTCTTCTTCCCATCAAACCTTAGGTAGCCTAGATTTCCCTTCTCGTCCGTTTCGCCGGAGTTTAGCTTGCCTTACATTTTGGAGGGGAGCTACTTAGATATCTCGGTGTGGAGCCGACCTAAGTATAGAACTACTGCCAAGGATTGCCTAGGTCTCGTTCAAGTCTATTGGCTTTATGCGACCCGGCTTATCTTATCATGTGATCAAAGACCTGGTGGACCTTGACGGCAATGACACTGACCAGGTTCTCCTGCAAACATGTTCTTCGATGCTCATATCCTCCTGGAATGCGCTGTTGGAATTGAGCAAGGGGGTGCTGTGGCTAGAGAGCTTCATGTCAAGCTCAACAAGGACAGCCTTTATTCAAGGCAGTTGGCGGGGAGCGACGTGCTTGGGAGCCGCGGATTTTTGAATTTCAATTCAGATAGACTGATGATGTGTTGGATAAACGATCGTTCTTGGTCTCCCAGAGAGAGTCTCCTTCAAGCTGACAATGGGTATATGGATCAAAGCAGCGCGGAACGCGGGACTCGCTCCTGTGAAGCTAATCAAAGAGCCGAAGGCAGCTGCACTCTTCAATTCACATCACAAGGGTGATAAAGGCCTGGAGATCGGAGACGCATTCGTCATTTGCGATGTCAGGGACGGTACAGTGGATTTCGTACCTTTATACGAAGATTGAGGCCAAGAACGAAGTTATTCAACCCAACGATGCGTAAGTGGCACCCTTCATCTGATCATCGCTATGCATAATCTACAGGGATCTTTCCTTTTGGTCGCTGATATGTTGACTGTGCTGGTAGAGCTGGTCCGCCATCGTGCATGGCGCTGTCATGTACAACCTGCCATCCGAAGCGTCAGTCGTCTCAAAGATTACACCAAAACATTTAGCGTGTCCGCCCGAGAGTGCGACATCGCACTTTTCATAATGCACAAAAGAAGCATTTCTATATCTGAAAACCGTTGAAAATTTGGAGTCAACAGGATGACATAATACATTCGTCAAGGCAATGATCTCAAGAGCGCTGGTCCTATCGAATTCGATTTCTTCACCGCATATGCCGAGAATCCTTCGTATGACAACTTCCAGGACACCACAATATTTGTGGGAATGCGTAAGGGGTTGAGCGCCGCATTATCCAGAGGAGGAGCTTATAAGGTCCAACTCATAGCAGACTTCGGTAGTCCCTGAGGAGCACTTCACGAAGCGATCACGACGGGAGGTCAATGGCAGGATCATCAATGGGTAGGAACCGCATTACGAAATGGTGGTAACGATTGAAGATGGTGCTATGTTTTTCGGCATCAGTAGTCATGGTAAGGAGTATGAATCTGCTGCAGCTAACTACTAAGTATATGCTTTTCGATTGGATCACGGAAGTGGAGCGAGCTATTGAGCCCAAGCAGTACAGGAAATATTCATTTTTCAATTCATTTTACGAGCTACGTCCAACATACAGGCATTGATGAGGATCATCAAAGATTCAAAGTCGGGTACGTGCTCCCCAGAGACTCGGGCTATTGTGATTAGCTTTTCCTTGTAAAGATACTTTCTGTATAAGAGCCATTGCCAGGTTTTTGAATTTTCCTGACAAGTGACCGCAAAACATAATGGCTGAAGAAACCCACTGTGCATTACTTTCTCTTAAATTTTGCGGGCGGCAGATGCTGGAAACTGCTGCCGAAGCACGTGATCTCTGGTTTCTGTTTTGGTCAGCTTACGCTTGACGTTATGGCCTGTTCATTGACTACCTTACGCAGTCTCTGCCAAGAGCAGGCCGAGATATGCGGAGGCTTGGACCGAAATTCCAATAATCAGACGTAACTTTGAAGATGATATGCTGATTGCTGTAATCGATCCGCGCGTACGAGTCCAGCGCCTTCTTATATTTGATCTTGCATACTCCGATCACCCTACTGTTGTACGGGTTACTATGACACCCGAGATGAACTGTGGAGTACGACTCTCTAAATCTTCGTTTCTATCACCATATACGAGGGCACCAAAGCAAGGATGGATCATGTCAGACTTCCTAAAGACCCTGTAGGTCCTCCGATAGAGGTACCCTATCTATGTGCGAAGGATTATCCCAGGGTACCTTCCCAAGCCTACCTAGCTCTCAAGAAATGGACGTTGGCAGATCACTTCGTCCGCCCTCAATAGAGGCGGGAGGCACCTTCCGGCGACGATCAACACTTGATCACTGCCTCATCGAAGAAGGAACATCTTTCTTACACAGCTGGCTCTTTCTTGGCTTGGTGACTACAATATTCGGCCCCATTGTGAGCGTACAGGCTTTTATAGGAGAGAATGCGAGCGGCACAGCGGTCATCGCGACTAGGATTCTTCCGGAGTACATCAGAGCGTTAGAGGAACGGGAAATTTCCAAGAAGTATATGATCGTGCTACCTCGAAATGCTGGAGTCAATAATCGTATGGAGAGAAAGAGCCATTAGGCAGATATAGACCAGGCTCTACAAGCACTTTCAGTAAGATCGTATATTCAGTCCCCATCATCTTCACTCTCGTCGTCGGCGCCAATCTCTTCGCATACAACGGCGTCATTCGCATTTGGCCCGTCAAGGCGAATTGGACCGTCAGTGAGTTGATTGCTTCTAGTTGATGCCTTCTTTTTCTCCTCTTCTTTCAGCTGTGCATCAGTCCAGAAGAGCTTCGAATAGCGATATCGTAGAGCGCCAGCAAATACGACGAGCTTGTCAGTAGATTCCTTGGGAACATAGTCGTCCCAAGAACTATCGGCATGACCTTTATGCCATTCGCCCTTAGGGCCGAAATCTGTGCCGAATGTAGAGACCCGAAACCCAACTAGTACCTTTTTGTCTGTGCCGGACCATGCGTTGATTGACGCTTTGCTCGTCGAGTATGTCCAGCGTATGATCCAGAGACCATGTTCCTTTATCTCCATTTCTCTTTTTTGTAGCAGCTGTCTTGAATTGTCACGTACCCAATCAGTGAAGGGGGATTTGTAGAGGTATTCTCTCTTTTCAATGGGCGAATCTGTCATCAGGATAGCGCCAAAGTCCGACGAAGAAGTGTACTTGAGGGCCGCTTGTACCGATGCTGGTAGTTGCAAGGTCTCTCTAGCTCGAAAAGGCATCAGTGAGTAGTAGTATTCATGTGGCCAAGGATATCATTACGGAACGCCTATGCCTAGATCAAGATCTACAGCGCTCACACCTGAAGAGCATTTGGGATGCCAACTCCTGGTGATCTTGTCATGGGCTTCTTCAAGAGGCGTCGGGGAATTGAAGCCAACGCGTTTGAGGCTTTCAATGTCATCTAGTTGAGCGATCGTTGTCCATCCACCACTGTCATCAAAGAATCCACAGCTTCCCGGGCGCAAATCAGTACAGCTGACAAATTCCAGCAATACTGAACAGCTGCAGCATCATTCTACGGACACGGGCGGCAGTTCAAGAACATTCGGATGATGCGCTGATGGCAACTAGCCTTGCCCAAGCAGCAGTCCAGCTTTGTGTAGGCGACGCAGTCGACTCTTGGCACTATAAGCTCCAGTATTGCCAGTCTCGAACCCTTGCACACGAGCTCAGTCCTCATCACAATTGGACAAACGATGTAGTCGCAATGCTCGAAGAGTTGTTGGCCAATCCGCCTAGTCAATTAGCTATGCACATCTGTAGGAACGCAAAAGCTCACGCGCTGAGAGTGGTCTACAAGTGGACCGGAGATGAGACTCTGTCGAGCGAGTTTACAGGTAGCTTTTTCGGCCTCGAGACCTGCCAGACAGAAAAAGCCAGAATTTACGTTGCCCAAAATGGGGGTGAAAGCTACTTTACTGTTTTTGATCGTGGAGGCCTCGGTTTCAAGCTTGCTATTGCACAAGCCTTCTTTGGGACAGCCTTGCAATCCTTTCATAAAATCTACCCCTCTAGTTCTCATCCATACGAAGCTCTCATCCATCGTCTTCTTGGAATTGCTGCTTCTCATATGTTCCAAGCGACCCATGTACTTCCACATATTGAAGCGGCAAGAGACTACTTCCTTTCCGCGTTACGGCTCATTGGTCCAGCACACATATTGCGCAACAAGACCATCATTGATTATGCGATGTGTGTTCATTTAGGTACCGTAAGCCAGCAGAAGACCAAGGCTAAAAATTCTCGAGATCTTGTTGCGGCGCGACGGATATTCAAGGCCGAATTGATTCGGTCAGATCTAAGCTCCACTCAACGACGCAGAGTTTCTTACCTGCTTCAGGAGAACTACCGAGCTTCAACTACATATGGTTTCCAGGTCCAAGAGGCACAAAGTTCCAACGATGGGAACGACGGCGAGCTTCGGCTCGAGTTCCTCACCGACCCTGACACGCTCGTCATGAATACCAATCGCCTACTCGACACTGTTTGGGGTTGGAATTCCTTCAGTGATGAACGTTGTGATACTTCCTTATCGCTTGCCCTACGCTACGAAAAAGTCGTTATGGGACCGATGCCGAAGAGAAAAGCCATCAATCAAAGCAACAAACTACGCCTCGCTGGGCTGAAGACTGCGGCAGCTCTACTGCTCAAACTGTTTTTTTCACGGCTTGACAAAGACCTCGGACTGAAAGCTGCCAGCGTCTGCATAAATATCGCAGTCAATCGTTGTTTCGACTGTGCTCGTCGAATCTGGGCTGGCTCCATGGCTGCAATATGCCTCTACAAGTGCCTCGACGAGATTGATGAAAGAACTAAATCAAGCATAAATTTATCGTGTACGTTATTACCATTCGCGATTCCAATTGGTATTATTACGCGACAAGAACAGCTGTTTCTAATCCGCAAATTTCACTACACGCCAAAGCTCGCAGCATCTATATACGTCGCCGCCAATGAGCTGGCTCCCACGATTTCGCTCCTCGAAAAGGGGCGAAGCATGATTTGGGATCAGCTACTGACACGCCGAATGTCGGTTCAGCAACTGCAGGACATGGATTTGGCGAACAGGTGGAGAGATTTACGGCTCAATGTAGCCGAAGCAGAGACGTCTAAGCGTCCTGGTAGCATATTACAACATCCTTTGATACTGCAGGATCGCGCGAAAACTTTATATAATGACATCAGGCAACATGGCAGCCCTGGTTCCCTGTATAATGACTTCAATGAAAGCGACCTGAAAATACTTGCTACATACGGTCCAATTGTGATCCTCAACATCACAGAGCTCCGTAGTGATGCTATTTCGATATCCACAGATTCACTTCAGAGCGTCCCTCTCCCGCTGGCCGGTGAGGAAAGATGCAGAGGAATATACAACGAGTTGCAACAACTTCTGAAAATACCGAAAAGCGACAATAACCCACCGGATCAGTGGGACACCTTGGATAACTCCCTTCACGGGATATTGCTTTGGCTTTGGACTGCCATTGTGGAACCAATCTTCAACTCGCTCGGCATATCTGTTCATCAGCGTCGCGAAAGTCAAAAGCCACGAGTCTGGTGGGTGACTTCATCCTGGGCAAACCTCTTACCGCTGCATGCTGCTGGCGACCATAGAAGGGCCGTAGAAACCGGGGATCCTTGCAGCGTATTGGATCTGGCAAACTCCTCATATATACCAACCCTACGTGCTCTCCAAGAAGCTCGAAAAAAAATGGAAGAATTCACTTCGCAAGATACACCATCGGACGCTAACAAAGCGCTCTTGGTCGCAATGCGAACCACGGCAGATAGACGCAGTCTCCCCAAAACAGCGACAGAGATCGAGACTGTAAAATCTGCCATTTCGCATCATTACAACACCACCATACTCCACGAGCCACCCACAGCCGACGTCATCACCCATCTCGAAACGTGCAATATAGCTCACATCGCCTGCCACGGGGAGACAGATGGCCTAGATCCAATGAAAAGCCACCTCCTCTTCAAAGACCACGGTCGGAACCCCCTCGACGTCGAGACACTGATCAACACAACCTTCGAACGCTGTCAGCTGGTCTATCTCTCGGCCTGCGAGACGACTGTGAATGAGGACGCCGGACTGCTGGACGAGGGTATCCACATCTCGGGCGGGTTCCAGATGGGAGGGGTTCCCAACGCTATTTCGACGTCGTGGACGGTGTTCGATGACGACTGCGTTGATGTTGCCAAGGGGTTTTACGAGGGGCTTATAGGTGAGGAGGAGGGTGTGATTGATGTGCGGAGGTGTGCAGGGAGTTTGGGTAGGGTGACGCGGAGGTTGAGGGATATGGGGAGGAGTCCGCTGGTTTGGGCCGCGTATACGCATTTTGGCGTCTAGCCGCCGCTGCTGTGCAAGCGCCATGGTCAGTGCAAGAGTCACTCTTCGTGGTAAGTTTTTCGAGAATGGGAAGGTGTAAGTAGATAAGGCAAGTCTCAACTAGGGTACCATCTTTACTAATATACATATTGATATAATATATTTTCTCGTTATATGTTGTACATCGTCTCAGTACTAATAGATCTGATCATATTTAATATACTTTTACGTTACGAAGCCGGTTTGATACAAATAATACGTATAATATACAGTAAGTATTTGCGCCGACCCTCTGCCAGCCTCAAAGTACTCAACGCAAGAAAGTCTCGAAATACTCTGCCAAGAATTCGCAAGCCTCCTGCATAAGCTGCCTTAGTTACCCTGCAAAATAGACCGCTGCAAGAACATCTGCAGTTGAAAGTTATTGATTATTCTTACTACGAAAGACAATACTTTTAGTGTGCTTTCAATACTTCCTAATCTATTATACGTCTCTTTGGGAAAGTGCGCATACTATGGGGTCACTGTTTCCCTCATCTTTCGAATTCTCCCTCAACTGTTTTACATACTTGGGATGGGCTGAGGTTCCGAATGTTCGATTTATCGAAATCGTCTTTGACAAAGTTGCTGCGCAGCCACGTATGAATGAGGGCCTATTGCACGAAAAAAACATAGAAGCCTGGCTAGAGAAGGTCTGTTCAGACGTCCGTGAACTAGGACCATCTAACTTATCCCAGGACTTTGGACATGAGGATGACTCTACTCGTACTAATAGACTTCGACTCGTGTATCCCTATCCCTACAGAAGGTCATAAACATATAGATTTGTAACCTGACTGATACTCCATTCAGACTTCTGCCTCTGGAGACTGACCACGCTACTGCTCCCATGACGATCTCGATACCAAAAGGAATATTCAGGTCCATTCTTCAACACTTCAATCTTCCCCCGCCATATCTATCTACCAGACTTTGTAGAGCAGCTCGCTCTGCAATTCTTGAGTCCAGAAGTGATATTGGTCAGAGGCTTCTATGTAGGACGACCGGCAATTCTAAAAAGTACATGTCTTTATCTAAAATCTGATATCATTAGCTTTCCTTACGCGAAACGATTTATATGCGGGCTTCTCACATGCCCTGGCATTGACATATAACCTGCAAACCTCGGTGACATCTTCGATAGTAATCGGACATCCTGATTTTCTCAAGGTCTTCGTTGCCTATATCAAAGAAAGACCAGACCTCGTTGGGAATCCAAGTTTCCTGGCCCTCATTTTGGCTCAACTAGACTTCGATTCAGCAGAATTATTGTTTAATTCCGTGCGATCACGATCCTACGATGTCGAAACTAAGACCGGACATGGGGCTGTCTTCATCCATCAAAATCTGGGAGATCTCAAGCACCTAGACTTACCAGAAATGACAAGATCTGTGCATGTGTTAGCATCGCAAATTGAACGCGTGGAGCAAAAAGTGAAAACCTGTCTGCTGCGACATGAGCGGCTTGTGGAATTTGACAAGAGAATTCAGTATGCGCACTCTCGGGAAAACAGCCTAGAGTGGGATAGGAACGCTCAGGAAATGAGACAGCACGCCGAATGGTTGGTGGACTCATTGAGGTCAATGCTTCATGGAGTTGAAAGATATGCAAAGGCTGCGATGTCGCAGATGTCTATAGTCAGTCGCAAGCCTTCTAATGAACAACGATAATTGGATTTTTGACCTAAAACGCCCAGATTTACAGTCTTACTGGCCAACGCGACAGCGAGTTGAACGTCGAAGTCGCCAAAGATTCAAAAAGTATCGCCGCCGCGAGCAAGAGAGACAGTTCTGCAATGAAAAGTATTGCGCTCTTGACAATGCTCTTTCTCCCTGCGACATTCGTATCGGTACAATACCTTTACCCGAAAGTTTGAAAAAGGCACTGGTAATCTAACTCCTCGGCAGACCCTCTTCGCCATGCCAATACTCGACTGGAACGCCGACCGAGCTTCCGAGGTCGTGACACGGCATGCTTGGATCTATCTCGCCGTCACTTTGCCTCTAACGATTCTGGTCCTCTGTGTATGGTTTGGTTGGCTTTTTGTGAGCGAGAGAATGCATCGAAGGACCGATGAGAACGCCCGGGCAAGTTTGTTTCCAAGGCGGAAAGAGGACGACAGAAGCACAGATGAAGTCTCTGAAGATGCCACGGACTTGGAGAGCGGTGTAGTCTCTGAGGACAGTCCACATGCGGAGAATGGCAGCCAGTCAAAGGTTACTTGGCTAAGTGGACTTTTGCGCCGACGAACGGGTCGGAATGCATAGGCAGTTCGTTTTCGGTCCATGGAGGGGCGTGGTGAAGGTACAGATGAAGAACAGTGATGCGGACACGGGAAAGGTGGGAGGATCTCAACAAGCATACAAGCACTAACAACCAATTAACACCTCAACTATTCTAGTCAGAATCGGTTCCTATATTAAGAAGTATCAAAAGAAGCTATTTGCGTTATCTAGATCCTGCAACGTAGGCCCTTTTTGCAGGTTTTGCTTGGAAGCACGTTCCCGCTATTCGCCAGACTATGGTTCTTATGTAATAAATCTCGTTTTCATTTCGTTTAGATAAGTGTAGTATTTCTTAATAAGAAGTTAAGAATTTCGCATATTTTACAGAACTTCATATAGAGACCGCCAAGCTTACTTATACACTTGTAATCATCACGACGAAATATATGCTCATGAAAAGCTGACTGGTGCGCAAGCTGCAGTGCTACTGCTCCGTCCTATGATAATTCAGCTTTCAGAAGGTACTTCTTAAAAAGGGCCGTCATCTAGCCATCACGCACGGGTTATTCGGTTCGATATCTTTTCGGGACGGCGATGCTCGAGGCAAGCACGATGGAAATACCGCTACCGTCCAAGAGCTTCGGTCTGGTACCGAGCATGGCTAACTCTGTTCGCCCTCACACCCCGCATCGATGGCGACTTGGATCGGCGAGTCTCTCTGGTTGGCGATAGATTAGCACTTTGTGTCTAGCCAGTTCCACCAAGCCTACCGGAAGCACGGGCGAGAAATGGCCTATTTGATGGTACTAGTGTAATAATTCACGGGATACATGTGTCTGATACTCTGGTAGCTGCCTTGTGGAGCGTAAAGTCACTTCTGAGTTCATTCGGCTTGATTGGTTCAAATGGATTGGTGGTGATAGTCTTTGTAGGACGCGGTAGCAGTGGGCGGGCATCTATTTCTGTACGTTACGGACTTTGAAGGGCGGGAAGGCCTATGCATTGTCTAATCTATACTTTCTTACAAAAGGGATTCTGATGCTGGTAGCAAAATATATATTACAGAAAGACTTATGGAAAAGCGGTGCACAATTCCCTATTACGAGACGTCCCCAACACCTGGAACCGGGACTGGCTGCCTCTGAAGTGCGTTATCACTACTTATCACCATCTCGTGTTATCTAAATATTCAATCTCCAAAATCGTTGTCCGAACTCTTCGTCGCCATTGTTTCGATATTTCGAACAACCGATCTCTTTTTGCTGTTCGTACGCCTTTTGCCGACAATCAGTATGATCGCCCATTCATCCTCTTTACCGATCTACCCAAAGAATCTCAGCTCATTGATCACAATCTCGTTTTCCAACTCCCATCTCATTGTTTTCTACTTTCCCTGAAAACTCCAACTCTCCTTTCAACCACTTGGCTAGTCCAAGCTGCTCTATTGGTTCACGCGCCAAGTCGCAGATCTGTACCCTTTTGAATGCTCGGACGGAGCAGAGCTCACGGATTCCAGGGTTGGTTTTGAATACGTTGGGGGGTATATTGGATATGAGATCACGCTCGAAATAAAGACGTAAAGACTTAACCCTCTTGCACTGTTTGAGCAGCTGGACGCATCTTGATGCGTGAAGGCTGGGTAATGTCAAAAGGCGATCATCTGAGTGCGGAGCTTCGTCCCATTTCAACTCAGAGTCGGCTCTGCTTTCCCAGGCAAGATCCAGTGACTCGATATTATCCCGGCCAATCCTGCCGACTGCAATGAGGAGCTTGATAAGATCATCCATGTCATCCAAACGGAAGATCGTCCTACGGTACGCAAGGGGCAGTGCCTCCTGGCGCATCTGTCTGTTAACTCTTAGGATAGTGAGTTCGTTGTTGAACGAGAAATAGTAGCCACTAGGGTCACCGATGCTTCCAACGAAGTTGAATCCATTGTAACTGTCCACGTCTCCTACTTGCCATTCGCCTGTGGGAAGTACGAGTTTATAGATCTTGTCGCGAACTTCCCTAGGAAGTCTGCCCAACATTGGAGTTACACCGCAAATTGTATTCGCTTGCAGCTATGCACCGACTCAGCTCATCTCGGAGAAGCGCCAGCCCGATGCTAACGCACCTTTGCAACGGACAAGGTCTTGAATGCTTCAGCGCTGGTGAATAGCAGCGGTAAGTCGAATCCGCATCCGTGGTGGATATCCACGGTAATACTGTAGAAGACAACACGATTCCGGCGCGTAAGTGTCACTGTGTCATCGCCATACGCAATTTTCTATAATTGTGTCAGCTTGACAAGTTCATGGAGGTCGAAGTCTGCTTACTTTGACTACATTCAAATCTGGAAGGACTTCCCGTGAGATGGTCTTTTTGTCTTTACGATATATCTCCTTTTCATACTCCTCGAACTCCACTCTATTTTTCTCCAAGGTACTACTAGGGATCGGTCTGAGATCGGAGTAGAAGCGCGTCGAGCTCTCCTCAGGATAGGTTGAAGAGTCAACTTTGTATCCCAACTTACTTTCTATTCCAAGCGTCAGCGACGGTTTAGCTTTGGCCATGTGGACAATGGAACAAATCGACCGTTTTCGTATGATATTCAATGATGCCGAAGGAATAAAATGTTTTGCGCTTCATGCGTTTGCTGTCTGCAGGATTGGTAGTTGGGTGCTGCATGTGCTGCATCAGGTAACTCACACATTACCAAGGCATAGATAAAGACGTGAATTGGGTTTTAGAAGACCCAGACAGTCCTAAGCAGTGAGATACCCTCACCTTCTTCATTTAACGGATACCATTATCGCCTCCACCTTTGGACGCAAGGGGTCCATCTCTGGACGCAAGGGTTGATCTGCTCGGCTAATTGCCAGGTTGAGACATCAGAATACTCAACATCGCCCAATTTCGCCCAGCTAAGAACATCCAAGAGAGAGCTCTCTCTTCGCATCTGGTTTCCGTTTCGAAACCTAGGTCAACTTCTTAGAAAGAAAAAAAAGAAAAACCAGTTATATGTAGATTAGAGTCTCTTTCTCTATTATCTCGAGTTTGAAGTTTATGCATTAGATTTAACAGGCTCCAAGTCGGTTGAAAGAAGACCGCATGATGACGGCTCAACCTCGGTTACGGTGTTCAGACTTTTGACACCTGGGCTAAGTTGTCGAATTTTTATAGTCGCAATGAGTGCATACAATTGCAGCTATCTTCTCTCGAGTCGCTTCCGCGAAATGGTTGACAACGATAGATCTGGTGGACTTCTCAGCTTGCCTATTATGGAGCGCACGGTGATGGCTTGCAACAACCCTCTCGGTTGGAACTCTAACGTCATGACAGTGTTTTCGGCTCTGGTTTGTTCACGAGTCAGCAAGTGCATCGAAACAGTAGGATTGAGTTTTTTTGCAGGGGACAGTCGTACGGATTCCGGCAAACCACATACTTAAATTTTGTCCGCCCTTGAACCATTGTTGAAACTCGTCGGTGTCCGAGAGCCGGCGTTCGAGAGCAGTTTTTCGACCTTGACATCGCCTTAGACACCAAGAAAGGAGGATAGGGCCACAAAGAGTCCTACTCTCTAGAAAATAATACAAGCCCTCGTACTATCCAGCAGGGACTTGGAGTTCCCCTCCGGGCGCTTCGTTGTAGCCAAATTTATCCTCACATCTGCCCGCACAGTGCTCATTTCCTTTCTTGATTGTACTACAGATGCCAGAGTCGCCTTTATAACCCCACCATGTTCTTGCTCGACCATATACCGATGCTATTGTCCTTAGGCATCCAGATGAGAATGCGGTCGATGCCGCGGCCACTGTCTCACCCGTGCCAATCATCAACGGGGGTAATGGTGTGAAGGAGCATCCGACCCAAGGCCTGTTGGACCTGCTCACCATCATGGAAGAGTTCGGCACCATCAGCGGCTTGTCCATCACGTTTGTCGGTGACCTCAGATACGGTCGCACTGTCCACTCACTCTGCGAGCTCTTGCGACATTACCGCGTCACTATCAACCTCTGGTCGCCTTCAAGCCTTGAGATGCCGTCGGAACTGACTCAACAGATTCGAGACTGTCGACAACTGGGTGTCACGTCCGCGGAGCTTTCATCAAAGATTGTCAGCGAAAGCGATGTCATCTACTGCACAAGAGTACAGAAGGAGCGTTTTACAGACCCGAAGCTCTACGAAAAAGTCAAAGACTCGCTCACCATCGATCCCAGCGTCATGAAAGACGCCAAACATAACATGATTCTCATGCATCCATTGCCGAGGAATAAGGAAGTGAAACCGGAGGTCGATCGGGATCCGCGGGCGACTTATTTCAGACAAGTAAGTCTTTAATTGTACGAGGTTGCTTGCTACGCGTGATACAGGAACTGAAAGAGGACAGATGAGATATGGGCTATTTCTGAGAATGGCTCTTTTGTCATTGACATTAAGCCGTTGACGGAGCATGAGCTCATGACCGAGCATCGGAGTAGCGAAGCTGGTCATCCATGAGAAGTCCTGGAAATTGCTCGACAATGATTGGGACACGGCGAGCTGTGGTACGATGTTGAGCTCTTGACCATTTTTCAAGTGATGTCGCCCTCCGTCGGCAAGTAGACATCGACCGTGAGCAATCGTTCAGTTTAACACATGTTAGTGACTACACAATTGTTCAGTCACCACTTCATCAGCGATATGCGCATCTGATAGCCTGCTGACGCGGACATTCACACCGCGAGAAATCCTGGAACTGAATTCGTTCAAATTGGACGCCAGTATTGTAACTCCATTCTAATGGCAATGTCCAGCCTCACTTGGTAGCTGGCCATACATCGTATTACGTTCCATGGCGGGTTCGGGCTGACCATTCCTTTACTTGAACTCAAGGGCATCAACGAAAGAGCCCAGTCGGATTCGCAGAAAGAGGCAGCTGGTCATATTCCGCATTTCAAGAATCCCTTCGAGAAGATGTTTGAGAAGCTCTGAACTGTGGGATTCCGATTTCCAAGCGGCGTGCACCTGAATTTGATGATTTTCAAGGCAGTCCTCACAGCTGCTTCATGACTTAGTAGCAGACATAGCGAATATGGTTTCAATCTTGTAGTTCCGCTCCACTTCGACTTCCTACACGCGGTGCAGTTCATTTTCGCTGGCCTGCAGGGGCCAATAGCGTAGTCAGTAGCCCTGACCACCAAGATGACCCAATCACGCCGTATTTCTTGCACCACAGCCAGCAAATGGTCATTAAGGACGAAACCGGTGCTTCACTGTCCCTAACATTGATGACGATACCATACAAGACAAAACTGCAGCTTGGAAATGCCTCCGCCAAATCCGGCTAAAGCGGCCGCGTCTGATCGCCAGGGATGTAACCTCGCCCAAGCTTGAAAGATGTATACCCGAGCAAGATGTTGGATTCAATTCCCGCCTTGAGCTGGCTGCTGCTTGTGGTACCTCAAAGGGGACGGCAAGAGTCATGTGCAGTATCTTGACATCTCGCTCTGTGTGCCAAACGTAGATATGAGTGGCCATGGATACGACCTACTTCCATATTATACTCTGGTAGACACGTCCTGGTTCGCTGCTATTTTCTCTTAGGAATACTCCCAATGTATTATACAGCTCTGTACAACCACAGTTCCTTTCAAGAGGGCATACCACCAGCTATGGGGCTCGCTGGAGAGGTGCCTCGGGTGCTATTAATTATTACTCGTAAGGGCGCTTGGGTAGAACAATGAGAAGAACAAGGAGAGAAGGTGCTTTTGCCATAGGGCTGAAACCGGCAATCATTTCTAGGGCTGGGGCAGCGCGTCGCGTTGAACGCGGCCTCCAATTTTCAGGTCTACCGCTCAAGTCATCCCTCCAGTAGAGCCTCAATCGTCACCGCCATACACCAAGAGCTTGACCGCGAGTGGTGGCTACAGCTAACAGGGACCTTTCTGTCACTAGCTGACATTCTGATATGGTAAAATAGCCAACATCGAGCAGCATCACCGGTCAACTCCATGAGCCTCCTCACACCTCCAATGTCTTCTCCGGCCTCTTTGAAGCGTTCGTACGCGGATACTGGCTTCGAGGGACACCTTCTTGATCAGACCACTCCTACTCTAAGCGACGCCACACATGTACCAGCATCTAGCCACATTTGCCCTCGGAGCCCAAGTCCCGCCAGTCATCCCATGCCTACCAGCTCCGCCACTTCCAACAGCCCCACTGCAGCTATACCGGGCCCTTCTACAGCTACACTAGAGAAGTCTAATAAGAGGACCAAGCTCACGTATGCGGAGAAAGAAGCTAGGCAGATAGAAAAGCATTTCAAGGAGCAGCAGAGAGCGGAAGAAAGAGCAAAGAAGGAAGAGGAAAAGGCGAAGAAGGAAGCGGAGAAGGCGAAAAAGGAGGAGGAGAAGCGAATCAAAGAGGAAGAAAAGGAAGAGCGAAAAAAGATAAAAGAGGAACAAGCCAAGGTGAGGGAGGCTGAGAAACGCAGAAAGTTGGAGGAGAAGCAGAAGACAGAGGAGGAGAGGAACAAGAAAGCTAGGGTATTCCACTTTAAAGGATCCAGAAGTGCGATATCGGTAACGCTGATACATCTACAGTCGCAACTACGTCTGAACGCCTTCTTCGTCCAGCCGAGCATGCCGAACAGCACACCAAGCGCTTCACCAACCCGCGATACAGCGAGTCCCCTAGGTAGCCGGCGCAGCTCGATTGCGGACATCAAGGAGATGGAAGGCCCCCAAGAACGGTCACGATCAGTGTCTGTCACACCACAGAAAGCTCAGCTATCGGATTATGAACGACAATTTCCACCCTTCTTCTTGCAGTCTCACACAGTGCTAGCTCCCTACAGCCGCTTCTTGCGCGATAGAAAAAGCCTAGAGTATGCCCAGAAAAAGATCGATGAGGGTCTTGGTCAAGGAGACGGGACGACTGGGCCCTTCAATGTGCATGATCTGCTACATCTGTCCCCAGATTCAAGCCGACGTTTCCCTCGGGTTCATAAAGTAAAGGATATCATCGCAGAAATCCACAGCTCAGCGCGACATCCGATCGATCTAACCGAATCACGGTGTCCGAAGGCAACGCAGAAACCTACCGATCTTCTTAGGGCTGTACCCATAAAACATCTGAAGTTCTTCGAAGACTATCGCCCGCCGTATACTGGAACTTTCACGAAGATAATGGACCGCCGAGCTATGTCAAAGCTATGTAGAAAGCCTTTTGGTCGCGAGCTTCCCAACACAGACTACGACTATGATTCAGAGGCAGAGTGGGAAGACCCTGGGGAGGGCGAGGATCTTGACTCGGAAGGAGAGGAAGAAGTTGTTGAGGATGAGGAAGAGAACGAGATGGAAGGATTCCTTGACGATGAAAATGATGCTGTCAAGAAGCGGACCCTACTCGGCGATCTGGAGCCTACTTGTAGCGGGATCTGCTGGGAAGATCTTGAAGATGAGGATAATAAGCTTGCGGATCTAGATGTCTTGGACTTGTCGCGCTTCAAGCTCGACATCCTGATGGGTAAGATCTCCTTTACCCGTTCTAATATCTAGGCTGACGAAACTAGAAAACCCGCAGTTGCCGATTGATCCATATTCGACTTCGTACTGGAAGCCCACTGCCTTGACCGACTCTGTAAGCGCATCACCATACCTAAAGGGTACGCTTATGGAACCACCACGGATTCCCTTGAACCCGATCGATCGCCAGAATACTCTCTTCAGTCCTTCGGCGGCCGCGGCTGGCATCAAAATCACCGCCTCGGATGCTGCCGCCTCTATGAAGCCTTCGAAAGGCCCCAAGCGTCTTATCCCACCAGAGCTTTTGGGGGACTTCAAGAAGGCCGTGGATGGGAATGAGCTTACCAAAATAGGCTTGGTCGAAGTCTTGAAGCAACAGTGAGTCGTATTCTACTGAATTGAAAGCGGGCCGAGATACTGATAATGGGAGTAGATTCCCAAAGCAGCCAAAAGCAGCCATCAAGGATACCCTCGACGCATATGCGGAGCGTATTGGGGCGAAAGAATCGGACAAGAAATGGGTTCTGAAGAGTGTTCCACAGTTGTGATTATCAATGAGTATCAATTGAAGCTCGATTGCACAGAGTACTCATGGACCAATCAAAAGCATGAAGCATGACTCGAATGTTCGGAGTTGCATAGCTGGATGGCTTCTTCGCTCTTGCCTTTGCTCCTGCATTTTAGATGATGCTCATGAACGATGCATATTAGCGCAGATAGATAATGTACCACTCAGAAGTGAAGTTGTTGCAGACACCTCGCCTTTCCAGCATGTCAGGACGCTCTGGTCCTTTAAGCGGAACTTCCGATCGAGAGACGAGAGATATGCAGCTCAGAGATGGGACACCAGACCATACTACGCTGGCGCAGTCATGATAGCTTCTTCCATGTGCGAGGAGACCCAAATGAAGAAGGCAGTGTCTGGACGCTTGAGATCTGTCCAATTATCTATCAATCTTGTTACAGGGAAGAAGAGATAAAGGCGAGATTGCACGTTGTAGAGCTCTTCTTGGAAAGTATTGTTTCGCAGAATAGAAGGAGAGGATGAAGTAAGATTAAGGTATGATACGGTAAACAGTCTACATTTATTATCTTCTGTCGCCAAAATATTTAGATAGAAGAAGTATTGACCAACTTATGTAAATGATCTCTTGGGCGTGAAAGAGTGTTGTTTGGACGCCACTTTCCCCTTACATAATCCCCGCAAATTCTTTTTCCGCAATCTGTAATGCTATATATTATAGCATAGTGCACCAACTTTGCCTTCGGGCATTTGGTCAATTTGAAACGATACAGAGAAGGTACGTTCAAAATTTACCAAATTACCCCTCTAAAAGGATCCACACTAAGCTTAATTAGATTAGCATGGCGTAAGTTTTCAACTCAAGGAATCGGCCAAAATACAACGCTAACTTCTTCCCAAAGCCCTGCACTAAGGATGACACGCTTTTCAAAGAGATGCTACCAATTTTTTTTTTGCGTTGTTTACTTTTATAAGTATGATCAATCGCCTTTATATATTTTCCTTTCTTATATTCTCAAGACCTAATCAAATAGCTAGATTAGCTAGCCTTAGTCGATTATTACACAGCATTTCTGCTTAGTCATCGCTTTCCCGCTGCCCGCAAATCGGTCATTAAGATTCCTCTTCCATCCTCTCACTTCTGTCATTATGGCGTATAGTCAGTCGCTTCAATTAACCCCTACCCTTACCAGAACAAGTCTGTCGCTGTCATCTTCTTCACTTTTGACATAATGACAATCCACACAACCGTTAACTGTCCTCATTCACTCTCAAGCGCTACCCGAGCTCATCGTGGCCAAACACTTATCGTCCTTCCAACTCATCCTTCTTCGTTACCATTTCTTCACTCTAACTCGAACTTTCATAAATCGAAGGAAGCCCAGATGCAGAACGATCCCGGAAGTCCAACATCATCCCGTGGACATCCGGAGGATATCAAGTAACCGGCAAAGATAGTCACCGGTCCACCTGAAACAATGGTTGACTCTCCCCAAGATACGTCTAACGCTACGCTTGCGACCGGCTCGACACAAATCTCCAGTTCCAGCGTCCAAGGTTCAGAGTAAGCTCAGGTGCGGAATTATGCCTCCAATACCGAATTCGTTGAGGTACCTGATCAACACCTGGAAGACATCATTATGAAGACAGACGTCGACTTCATGCGCATGTGTGAAGATTTGTATCTCGATAGAGAGGCAGTGCTCCATCCTCCCGATTCACGCATGCAGCAGGTAGGATTTGCCATTCATACTTGGATATTGAAGTTGACCGGTACAACAGTATCATCCCAAGCAAGTGGAGCCTGCAACCCACCCCAGAACAGATTGAAAAGGGTACGATCGATGAGTGGCTCACATTCCGTGAGCTGTGGCTCGAAGGCAGAGAGGCCAGATTGCAGGACGAAGAATGGGATATCTTCACCAAGCAGTTCGTCCGCCCCGCCAATGAAGTTATTCAGCGAGCCGACATTGTCATAGCCACCCCAGCGGTGGTAGCGTCCGAAATGATGAAAGCGAAGAAATTCAACGACGTTATCAACGTTGAGAGATCAATGACCACAGCGCTAGAATTTTTAATGGCATGGCGCTCTAACGAGAACCTTATCTTGATCGGAGACGATCTGCAGCTGGCCTCTCCTGTCTACATTGTGGCTGTAGAAAATCTATTCTTTAAGACCCTAGGAATCTCGATGTTCGCGCGATATCGAGACCTATACATGCCAGCCTTCCTTCTGAATGAGCAGATGCGAATGCCGGCGGGGATGCACCTATCCAATGACATTATTTACCAAGGGAAATTACAAGATGGGAAAGGTACAGCGCTTGATGAACTTCCAGAGGCCCGAGCACTCAACAAGTATATCTGCGACGTCTATCCTTCGACTAAGGCTGAGCCAGAAGAGCTAATATATCCCGTTATGCTTAATGTCCATGGCGAATCGCAAGTGGAGGCCAACAGCAAGTCGGTCTCTAACGTCTACAACGTGGCAACCACTATCAACGAGGTAATCAAACTCATTCGGACACTATCTCATACCAACTCCCTCAATGTCGGCATCGCCACCCCGTACCGCGCACAGATACGGAGATATCGACGAGCTCTAGCCAAGGCCAATAAACGCTTTCCGGAGTTGAGCCTTTCCGAGATGAGCGTCACAAGATATCGTCTCGGAACCGCAGACTATTGGCGAGGCAAAGAGCTACCGTACATATTCGTTGATCTGGTGAGAGCTTCCAACGACGCAGCCAATCTCGGATTTATGAGCCATTCGAGACGACTTAATGTCCTTATTACCCGTCAAACGTTAGGGCTTTGGATCGTTGGTGATGAAAATTGCGGCCTCACGCTTGGTCAGCAAGCGGATGCTTAATGCCCCTGTCGCCATTAACAAGGACAAGCCAGAGTCGGATGAGATTAAGCGATCTCAGCCGGAAAAAAAGAGCATGGAGGATCGCCAAAACCCAATTGTCATTGCGATCTTTGACTGGATGCGCTAAAAGGGTCGGGTTATCAATATCGCGAAGGAATCGCTGACGGAAGATTTTGTTGACTTCCCACCGCCAGAGTCTGAAAACGTTGCCAGCAATGCTGACTGGGTTAACGAAGATGAGCCCGCTGGGTACCGACAACGCCGCTCCTATCACCTACAATCGTATGTCCGTCCAAGATACCGACAACGCCGCGTCTACCACCGATAGTCACATCTCCATCAAAGATACCGGCAATGCTGCGCCTACCACAACCAACCCTATCTTCACCACTGCGCCCATCGAAAATGAAGTGTCTTCTTATGTCAGGAATGACTTTCATAATGGTACTATCCTGACGGGAGGAGGTGAAGATGTGATTCAAGGCAATGATGAAGACCAAAAGGTCGAGAGCGATGCAGAAGACGGCCAGGACGATAACTATGATAATAGTTACAAGGATTGGAACTGATAGATCGTAATTGCTCGATAATCGTGTCACGATCGCACAGAATGAAACGTTGCTATAGCTAAACTCGAGTTGCATATTATAGATTGATAGCTGCTAATACAAATTACTTCAGCTTGAACCCATAGGAGTCGTCGATATAATTTGTAGACCTCCATTAGATATCCGGTAGATAACTACAGATATCCAAAACCCGCATGGATATCAATTCTCGAATGCGAATGTGCTCAGCTATTTCATATGTAGAAGGTGATTAACGGCTGTATAACAGTCTTATTCTTTACAGCACGTTCCAAGAGAGAGCAAGTTACCATTAATAAGCTCGGCCCACTCTATACTACTCTCATTACCCACGACCCAAGATTCCTCAGTCTACGACGTTGTACATATCTGCTGATCCAGTCCCAAGAGCAAAGCACGTATGTCTACTACTTCGTAACCTCCACTTCAACCTCGCTCGTTCAAGCTACAAGAACGAGCTCGTGACAAGAGCTGCCGCATTCTCGTCCCTTATACTGGAGTATCATGGGCAATGACTTCGCCGACGCCGATTGGCAGAGATGGGCCAATTTCTTTTGCGGACGGGCTTCGAAGACTCGGAGTGGATGGGATGTTCGCCGCAGCAAAAAAGTAATTCTTCGAGGATAAGGTTGGTAACACCTTTAGCGTGGGGAAGGACTCGGGAAAAAAAAAGTGCACCGTATTGATGAGTCGCCAGGTCCGCCAGGCGAGTCCGGAAGAACGATAGAGGCTTCTACAGTTATAGGGCAACATTTCGATTCCCTTGAAAGCATACAACCTGACTATGCGACCCGATGCAGGGACCCAGAGAGAAGATACACTATATCATCTTGAGCTCCCCTTTATCAATCCTGCGAATTTGACGACGTGAAGCAAAAAAATGGAACTTGTCTTAGCTTCGCAGTTACTCCGTCGCAAGAAGATGGCGCCAGTAGAGCTACCAACCGCTCTCAATGGGATAGGATAACGACTATGATGACTTTGACGCAGACGGCGAGAACTGAGCAAAATGGTACTCTGCGGGGAGTACAAGGTGGAGCAAGGCGAAGACTTCTTCGATTCTTCGAGTAAGTCACACTGCCGGCATGACGATGATCATCGTCACAAGTGGGTCACTAACTTGTTCAGACTAATCGACGGCGCCCTCAATCAGTCCCTACGGCCTGACAGAATATATCAAGTGCAGAAGAGTGCGGCAAACGCCTGGTAGGTACGGACAGCGGTGTGGATCCCTGGAGTCCACCGACTCTTCATAGCCACGCCTTTCAAAGGATTCTCCATTGACACCCAAAAGGCAATGAACAAAGAAAGATATTGTTTGTGTCTGCTGAAGCGAACTCTACCAGCTCGGAGGGAAGGTGCACCTTTAAGCCTACGGCTTGGAATATGCTCTATGCTCTTTGGTGACGCTTTAGCAAAAGGAGCCGGAATGTGTACGCCTAGAAGTATAGTCCTAGTGAAAGAGGCCAGAGTCCGTTGGTGCACAGAGAGCTTCAGCTTCTGAGTATAGTCAACGACTGGGTCATTGGCACAGAGTCTATTTTTTGATATATAATTATTTACATGGTTAGTTCACAAGCCTGTTAGGTCAAATAGACGGTTGCCTTACTTACGAGTCCGGAAAATTTTAGGAGAGCGAAGATAACGGCCGGCATGCGAATCAGGAGGAAAGAGGTTATTGCATTGCGAACATGGTAGGGTTGGTGGTGATCTGCTTCTTTTCATCAAGGCCAAGAACACAAGAGATGGAGTACGAACACTCAGAAAGATGGAGAGATTTGTTCTCATGTTTCAGCGAGATGGAGAGTACATCATCTGACGATTGCTATCAAGATGTAGCTCACATCGTCTCGAGTCGCAAGCCACCAATATGAGCACTCCATATCCAGCGTATCCACGCATGCGAACCTCCTCCTGCTTCGATTGTCGTAGCCTGAGATGCAATATATTATTCACCGGTAGCTCTTCCAAATCCAGCAGCCCGAGTGTTCCCCACTCCGTCAGCAGAAGCTATAGAGTCCTCACCACCAGCAGGTATTGACATCAATTGGGTCTCTGTCATCATCAAAGCCTCAATCATCAATTCGTTAATTTGACTTCTTGTATCGTAGCCTGATATGACTCGCCGCCTTTTGAACAGCGAGGCATCACTCGATGTAGATATAGGAGGCTGAAGGGTAGGCTCAACTTCATATTCAAACACCTGGCTTTGCTGCAATCGCGTGGCTTCCGCGAGTGTTTGTTGATTCGAATGGCCGCTTCGCAATTCTTGCTTGGAACAATGCCTGGGCTCCTAGTTTGTCACATTCCTTGCGAATGCTTCGACCACATCTGAGGAGGCCGTTCAGCATTACGCCCTTGAGAGGTACAAGTCTCTTGCGATTCGCGTCACGAAAGCGAGCGGAAAGAGATCCTAGTCCTGAGTGGTTGCGATGGCTTCTTGTTGTGGTGCCTAAGGTGCCGGAGAAGAGACAATCCTGCCAGGCTTCCGAGGCTGCAGCAGGAGTCCCGCGCAAATATAGAACACGCCTCATGGTGTGCTTACTGAACGGGTTGTGAGGAGATTGGCATGATCGTCGGCTTGTGTGCCCGCTTTCAGATCGAGAGTCGTTGGGCTGCTCAGCAGCGCAGTCGCAAGTCTTGTGCTAACATAGGTCGTCTCGATAGACTGCGTTGCAGCGGTCACTGGCGTATCGTAAATTTCCTTTGATGTTCGGTCCATGATTCTCTACAAGACATGCAACTTCTTCCATCAATCGTGGCTTAGGGATGTGCACGGATTGGTGATCGGATTGCCTGAATGACGTTAGATACCACAAGATATGTTCGAGGCCATATTATGACTTGCTTGCGCGTTCATTCCCCATGCAAAGCTGGCGGACTTATGGCCGCGCAGTTTGAGAGTACGGCCAAGAGGTAATGTAAGAGAATCCAATGTATATATGCTGGTATTGCAATTGACTCTTGGATGCAACATAGCTTTGCAGCAAGCAACGGCGTACTCGCCGCTTTTCTTGCTCGCGCGGATTACACTGGGATAGAGCGCATGCTCGAGCGCTCATATGGCGGGTTCTTTACAGTATTCTCATCAGGTTTGGCATCGTTGCCTGCTGATGAAAGGGTATCTCCATTCGAAAGTCTGGGGCCGGACTGGGAACGTGAGGAGATTCTCATCACGCCTCACGCCTTGATGGCAGCCATACACGCACCCACCGACCGCATCAGGCTTTTGCAAGATAAGCACAAGACAACTTTCCGGAATGTTGCGAATATAAAGAGTATCATGGTACAAACGGATGGAACGGCACTTAAGAAGGGTGGGTGGAAAATAGAAACTCATGAAGTGGATCCCATTGCTGCACAAATGAACCCGGCTTACGCAATCGCTATGCAACTGGTTGATTGGCAAGTACTGCCAGCAAGCTTTGCGTCTGACAAGCTCAGCCGCCAACCAGTACGTGAGCTAACTGACAAGATTGAATGGGTACGCAACGAAGCGTTCGACGGCAGTCTGAAAACGAGGATTACAGTGGGTCTCCCGGAGGGTGGGGAGGATGTGGCCGAGTTTGTTGAAATGCCGCGAGGTGTGCAGCCAGACTGAATGATATAGAGATCAAAGAGAAGTACTTGGGCCTCACGTTAGGCTTGATGGACGACACACGGAGTCGTCTGATATTAGACGAGGTCATGAGCACCAAGAAAACAGGCAACCTGGCGCATCTGCTGGGCGAGTTGAGGAGAAACGTCGAGTGAGTTCTCAAGTAGAGCATTAGCAGGTCCTTATGGGGCCGTAACAGTCTATTAATCGGCGACTTCTTCCTCATATTACACTCCAGGTCTAGACACAGCTCCAACTCACGCCAGCTTTCTCTCGCATGTGCCAGCCCGTTGCCCCCACGCTGCGATCTTCCCTTCCACGGCCCTGTCCAAAACAATCTTTGTAGGAGCCTGACCGAGCATGCCCACATCCAAGGTGGACCGTAAGCCCACAACCTGGAACAAGTACCTGTGAGGGCAATGACCAATCTAACCGCCCTAGATGCTCTTCATCCTATTTCGACCAAATCTGAAACCCCCGCGCAACATGCTGTCCTCTTCTGGTCGAGGTTCAAAGTCTTGGGGGTACACTGAGGTGATTCCGAGTTGCCATAGAGTTGTGGTGCAATTTGATGACGCGAGCCCTAACCCTAACTATGCATATGCTAGGGATTGCTGCTAAACATGCGGCGCTTGTCTAGTTTTATGTCATAAAATAATTAGGCGACTCTCCGCATGTTCCGCCCTCCACCACTCTACCTGCGGCGATCCTATGCCTCCATTGAAGGTGATGGAGACCTTTAGACAAATCTCGTAGAGATGCTCTCAGACTATATAGCCATCGCCTGCCTGGTATGGTATTCCACCGTCCTCGCCGTGTGTGCAATTGGCGTTTTCCAAATGTACTGATACCTCACAGTCACCCAACCACAACATCAGCTGACCGAGGTGCAGACGACGCAATTACTTGAGTGTACCTGCACCATCTGTCTCTGACAACCTGCCCCTCCAGTGGGTCCCACATGTTACCATCATCCGCCCTGTCAAGGGTATCGAGCCATACCTTTACGAATGCCTCGCCGCGACCTTCAACCAAACGTTTCCCAAGGAAAAATTGACCATCTACTTCTGCATCTCATCACGCTTCGATCCCGCTTTTCCACTTCTCGAACGTCTTATAGCAGACTACCATGGCTTTGACGCTAAGATACTGGTGGAGGCAGAGGATCCGAACCTCTCCGGCCGAGATGGAAGGATCGGGAATTTGGGACCAAATCCGAAGATCAGGAATATGAGTAGGGCATACCGTGAAGCCAAGGGGGATATATTGTGGATCATAGATTGCAATGTCTGGGTCAGCTCTTCCGTTGCAGGTCGCATGGTGGATCTGCTCTGCGGTTTTACCACCACGGCTCCGGGACGGAAATATAAATTTGTGCACCAGCTACCCCTGGTAGTGGATGTTTCTTCTACCGCTTCCGCAGTTCCAAATAGCAGCCTTTCTTCGGGTCCCCAGGTGCCTATGATCCCCATGTTCCCGATCGACAAGGCAGGCGGTCTGCTCGACGAGCTCTTCCTCTCTACCTCTCATGCGAAATTCTACACTGCGATTGCTACTGTCGCTATCGCGCCTTGCACAGTAGGGAAATCGAATATGTTCCGGCGGTCACACCTGAACGCCTTGACCACCGCTACATCTACATCTCCATACAATACGAATCCTGGTGAGCAACATCAAGGCATTGATTTCTTCAGCGACAATATCTGCGAAGATCATTTGATTGGGGATTTGCTCTGGCGGTCTCCCGTACCGCAGAGCGTCGAAAAGATAGCAGAAGTAGAAGGGAGAGATCCTGAGAATACCTCAGCCAATGCTCAAGCGGCCAAAATAATGTGGGGTAACCATTGCCTCCTCCAACCGCGCCCTTCCAACCTGTGCACACAACCAGTCGCCAACACATCGCTGATATCTTATATCGACCGGCGCACCCGCTGGCTGCGTGTGAGAAAATTCACCGTTCCAATGGCTACACTGGTGGAGCCGGGTACCGAATCGCTCTTGTGCTCAGCTTATGGCGCCTGGGGCCTCACCACGCTTCCCTGGTGCAATGAGACTCTGGGCATACCTCAGACGTGGTCCACATTCCTCGCTATATACCTCTGGAGTATCATCGTGTGGGCGACTATCGACCGCTATGTGTGGAGTATGTTGCAACACGGCGGGAGCTCAGCGGCTGAACGACCTCCTTTTGCCAGAACGACAGGCGAGAAGAGAGGATTGAAAGAGTGGGTATTTGCATGGGTAGGCAGAGAAATACTGGCTTTCCCGATATGGGTTTGGGCTTTTTTTGGCGGCGTGACTGTAGTGTGGAGGGGAAGGAGATTCTGGGTGGGGATGGATATGAGGGTGCATGAGATTGAGGGGGAAGTAGGTGATGCCGGAAAAAGGAGGGAATGACGACAATAGCATACTACTGTACCCATATTGGCAAGGCCTAGAGCAGACCTTGCTGCTATAACTCTACATACCGTACCCAGATAAATATACTGCTATACACTTCGCCCAAACGCACCTCTGTCTTCTAATCGCGTGTCTCCTATTGTGAACCCTATACTCACAGTCCCCAATACCCCTCGCCTACAAACTCACACTTCTTCAGCACCATACCCCACCGCGAAGCCGTGATTATCTCACACCAGCTTTAGCACAACGCAACAGCATTCCCCCCCCCCCCCCCCACCTTTCCCAACTAACCTCTCCAACCCCACCGCCACCGCCATCACCATCGTTCCCAACAGGTCCCAGCAAAATCGCACAGGGGCCCCAAGAAAAACGCCTTACCCAGGCGCTCGAGAGACATCAATCATACCGCAGATGATGAAGTGGTACGAAGTAGGGACGCTTCGGCTTGGAGCACTCGGTTGGTGGCTCTGCCCCGCTCTATCGGATCGGTAGAGCTGTGTAGGACAGCGTGATGGAGGAGAGGCATGACTGACGCGAGGTGCTTATTTTCGCTTTTCCTTTTCTTTTCTGAGCTTATACCGTAGGTTTTTGGGTTGTGAGCGGGTTGAAAGGGTAATTGCGGGTTTGAGGGGTTGGTGTTGGAATGGGTTGGAATAGATGAGTGGAGATGAGTTGAGAGGTGGAGAGGTGGAGATGGAAGGGAGTGATTGGAGGGGGAGAACATGTAGATGGGTTGAGGTAATGAGAGATTGGACTGTGTGCGGCTGACATAGAAGAGGGTGAGTATGGGTACATGCCCATATGAGATGGAGATGCTGGAGGGAAGTAGGGCAAAGAACCTTTGAGGAGAATATGTTCGATCCATCTTGCGTATATCTGTGGGTACCAGTCGCACGTGAATCATACAAACATCAAGATTCCAAACAGGCTATGTAGCCAGCAGGCCTCCAACATGTCCACTCAGTCCCGTTCTCTGTTCGGCGTCCATCGTTTCAATGTCAGTTCCCTCACTCTGTATTGCTTGAGGATTTGGCCGATGTTGATTCCCTTAACGCTCGCATTTTGTTCAGACTGAATTGATAAAGCGCTGGGTGGTGGCAACTCAACATAGCAAATCACCAGACTTTTGCGCACCTGGCTTTGCACGCGGTTAACGCAGTGCAGCCACCACCAACTCTTACTCTCCTTTTTGGTCGTTGACCTCGACAACTCTTCAGTTGATCTCCAATAAGGGTCCGTGTAGGCTGGTAGAACAATGACCGCGAACTCAGCATGCGAAAATACTGGGCCCCGCAGGTAAAGCAGCCAGTCAACGGCGAACTTGATACCTGGACGAACAACCCAGCCTAGGGAGCGAAAATGGTGATATACCACGTATTGCAGGAGGAACGGGTCGTCTGGACACAGATCTTGGGGTTCTCGAGGTGGAAAGTAGCTTTGCTGGCGGAAAAGCGTAAAAAGTGCATCCGTAGGCAGGAGAGCGGACGTGGCTTGATCACGGATCTGGACGATCCCGAGAGCATATGAAAGGAAAAAGGCTTCCGAAGGGTTCAGCTGGAGATGCTCCTGATTCTCGATTGCTGGAGCTTCGGCTTCGACTTCTTGTCCCATGCGTTTTGGGCCATCACTCGCGGTAGGTTTGGTGTGAGACTGCGGAACATACTCCTTTTCCCTGGTAACCGTATCGTTTGCAGTGTTTGACAGAGATATCATAATCGGAGGCGGCAGAGGTGGACTCAGAGGTTGCTGTTCGAAAAGTGATTCCACTGACTCCGCCAAGCTGTTCACTGGTCCGCCATTGAGACCTTCGTATCTCGATCTTATAGTTGGTTCGCTAACGTGCCCATTTCCATAGACGCGTCTCTCTTCTTTCAGCTTCTCCTCAATTGCCTCCCTCTCTTTCCTTGCTCTTTCCTGCTTAAATTTCTTCCGCTCCGCCCTCCTTTGAGCTGTAAACTCTTCGCTCGTCTCATTGGCGATAAAGCCCCTTCTTTTCTTCTCCCGATCCAACCAGCTAGGCTCACTCCGGCTCAAGCTGCCTTTGCCGAAAAAACCATTTTCCCATAATACTCGTATGGCTTTCTCATCTGTAACATGCACGGAGCCAGTCTCAGGTGAGAAGTAGGCTTGGTGGAGGATCGTCGGATGGGAGGATGGAGGGGACAGAAGTCGGTAGAGGTAAGTGAAGGCGACCTGGAATATAGACAGGGGATTGTGGGGGACGAGGGGTGGTAAAGGGTAAGCGGTCACTGGGAGTGGTTTGGCATGGATCTTGCTGTAATTTGGTCTTGGGGGAGGTCGAGGAGGTGGTTCAGAAGATTTTGTTAACGGCTCTGTGGCCTCTATTGAAGTCATTATTCGGAGATGTGCTCAGGGTTTGGGGTGGGGCTTGGATTGAGGCTTGGGATTGGCCGTTGACGGACCTGCATAATCTTGGTGGTCAGCAATATGTACGGAAGTATCTCGTGCTGCTCATGATCTGTCCCTGGCTGCTCAGATACCGTTGTAGTCTTCTCAAGAGAAAATGAGCCAGCAGAGAAGCAGACATAAAGTCAGAGTCATGCCTCTAGGCCGCTGTATGGTGTCATCCTTGCAGCGGACAGACATGTCATCGTAAGGAAAATGATTACTTATACTCTTACATTTGATCCCCCTTGTGTTCCCTTGCTGGTGCATTCATAATGAGGTTCAATTCTCTGAGCGGATGCGTGGCTTCTTCTGTTGAGCGGCATGGCAGGTCGCATCCATGGCCAGATGTCGGCTAAGGTACCAAGTACGTGAAAATTTATGGCCCCCAACGGAGCGCCTGCAAGCGAAACTTTGCTTCTCAACCTAAAGACCACCAACGACAAGAGTCGCCAATCCACAACATCTTGTCCCAAGATGCATCTCATGTACACATTGGATGCTAATGGAAAGCGGCTATACACTCTCCACAAGGTTTGCCGCGTCTTGCCATTAACGCACACCTTGCCTTCCTTTACTGACGCTTGCGCTTTGCTGCAGGTCCAAGCGGGCGAGGTCACAAAGTCAGCACATCCAGCCAGATTCAGTCCCGACGACAAATATTCGAGTAAGGCTCCCTTGTCTATCTGCGATTCGAACAAGGGGGAAAGCTGACGGAGGCGACCACACAGGACATCGTGTCACTCTGAAGAAGCGCTATGGGCTGCTCTTGACGCAGAATAGTGAGTGGACGACTGTGCGCACAGGAAGGAGGGATGCTGATTGGAAACAGAGAATGAGAAGGTCTTAGGGCAATAGTGACTATGGAGGTTACAAGGTGTCACGGCGTTTTCGAGATTGTATGATGGGCATGATACCATTGAGGCAGTAAGGATGCGGGTGGATGTCCGCCTGTTGTGATGTACAACCTGGAGTCGGACTACTCTGATCGAAAAAGGTGGCAAAAACAATGGGTTTCTAAAGGATTTGCACCGTCCTAGGTCTAAAGTCAATACTTGGATTAGATGGCACGAAATCTTATATTGATCCATCCCATCAGATTCTCTTTCTCGAATTGACATTCCGTCCTGCCCCAATCTTCGGCCTCCCACCGGCCTTGCTTCTATTCCCGGTCAATATACTAGGTAGATAGTCCTCGTCCATCAAACCCGTCTCCTTTTTCTTGCTTCGGCCATTCATAGCACGTAGATACTCCTTCTGGTCCTCGGCAAGGATGAGTTCCTGGCCCCAGCCTCCCTTTCCGCCTCCTTTACCCTGACCCGCTTTGCCGTTGGCAGCTCCAGATACCGGCTTAGGGATACTGAAGCGATCTCCCCTATGATTCCACTGCATGTTCTTCTTCAAATGGATCTTGAACTCACCCTTGGAGTTTGTTGAACATGAGACTCTCGTGAGAGTCGGCTTTCCGCACCTCGAGCAGAACTGCTTGGACATATCCTTTTCTTTCGCAAAGCACGCATGACATCGTAGAATGTAGGTCCTTATATTCCGGACTCTTTGTAGCGACGGGGACAGCAGATCCAACCCGATTTGAAGGCATACATTTTGCATTGCAAAATCTCCACTCAACAATGCTACTTGAATTGGCTGATCTTTGCGGATCGGGATCGTGGATCCATTGATATCTTTTGCTTGGTGCTTCTCCAAGTTTTTTGGGGTGATCCAGCCTTCGGAGTCTGAAGACTCCGATTCATCCCCAGCCTGATCTACCTTTGGTATCTCCTGGTCTCGTTCTGCATTCCTACTGTGCTGCAAATCCTGATCTATAAATTTGAGATTGCACAGACCTTCCACGGCTTCATCTGCCTTGACAGATTCCTGGGCATCGACTGGTGAGCAGCCTTGATCGCTGGTTGCAGCCTTCAATGGTGCAGCAATTTCTGACTTCTGGGATTCTTCAGCATTTCCGGTTGGCTGGGTCTCTACGGTGGGCGACTGATTTGCCGCTCGTGGTGCGTCCTCAGACGCAGCCTGTTCCTTAAGTGGTGGCGAGCATTTCGTCTCTTTTTGGCCACCAGCAGTTCTGATCCTCCAATCACCTCCATTCCGCTCACACTCCAACTCGTAGGTCAGAGCCAAACAGAGCAAATCCGTCCTGGACAGAACTGCCAAGTCCCCAGTCTTTCTGGAGAAATCGGTAACAAATCGGAGGCTTTTTTCGCTCGGACTTCTGATGGTGAGAAAGGGTAGAAGAGTGGTCTCTATGCGGGAGCGGGCATTCTTGTCCCTTATTTCCGAAAGAACAGAAGGAACTGTCAACAGATTCTCACACTGGCTGGTCAAAGTTGAAACGGTTGGCTCGTTTTTCAGGAGCGGTCCTGCATCGAGGACTATGGTGTGCACAGCCTTGTGCGTAGTCATCCTCGACGACACTTCCAAAGTTCTCGACACGTGGCTAAGAAAACTGGGATTTAAACCCGGTCGACTTTTTGGAGGACGATAGATGATGATAACAAAGCAGATTGGTGGCGTTTGACGACTCGCTAATCATGTAAATATTCTAGCCACTGAAATTACAACTGGATAACGGAGTCAGATCAGGTCAGGGACTCTTCTCTGGTGTCTTATATTGGTGAAGTACATTTCACACATTTGATGTCTAGGCTATAAGTAGATAGAAGATCCCAAGCTTTGGTAACGGCATATGTTTCAGGGCTACCTTAGGGAGCATTTAAATTACGCCTACTTGTTCTTGCCCAAGGCCACCAAAAGTCAAATCCCACGAGCTGCAATATCCATCTCGCTCCTTCCAGAGCATGTAGATCCATCTGCGAACTACACATAACATATCTGATCCCTTCATCCAGAGCCTAGCTTCCTCTGCCCACCTCCGCGCAGCCTCGTCTGTATCTGTCGCGCTCCAAAGGCTCTCTCCCAGCCATTGTTGGCTCAGTCTGCGCACTCCTGGACGCTGCCAAGAACACAACTAGGCGGCATTCAAGCGCCGAGATATCTTGCCGGGAAGAAGCGGTCTTGAAGGCATCTCTGATAGGTCAGACGGAACCTCCTAGTCCGCCAATAACTTCTGGCCCACTTATATCGCTTTGTCGTCCAGAGACTCATCACGTTCATCTTGCCCGGCCAAATGTCTTTAGGTTCAGCCGAGTACTTGACTTGGAGGATACCGTGAGAATCACTCTTTCCGTTCTCAGCACCCCCACCACCCTGCATGAGCGTTGTGACTGATTCCCGGTTACCGCTCGATACCGGTCATAGATCTCGAACGACCGTACAAGGGAACTGAGTATATCGCCATCCAGTCCAACCTTGCCAATCTTGATTGCCCACAGCATCATTGTTAGCGGGCATAATGCCGGTCATCCATTGGGACAGGCCTACGAGTTGGTCAGCCCTCTCGTCGACCAACTCTTTCCCATAAAATATCCGTCTTCAACGGTATTCAACTCTGTCAATGCCCATTCCATTTTTGAGGCTGACGGGCTGTTGAGTATTTTTCACTTGACGTTTGACCACTGTCTCCAAGTAGATATGGTGCCTTTTTAACCACGGTCTGAGGGTTCCCATTGGTCAAGAGTCACCCGTCCCAGCTGAGAGGCTACCTCCTCTCCCACGGGGCTGATTTTAATCCTGTTACTCCATCTCTTCGGCCAAGCGACTGTCTGTGACATAGGTAGTCGTGGTAACACCGTTCGTACTTCTATCTTGTCGTGCATGATTCGTGCCCACTTATTGATGGGCATAAAAGGATGGTTTGGTTCTTGGTACAATCACACGGGCCAAAATCCCGTGCTACAAGGGTGGGATAGTGAGTCGTCGAGACTCCATGGAAACGAAGTAACCTGTACCTTATAGGACGGATAGCCAGTCATGCTTTGGTCTGCCCCCCAGTTAAAACTGACAACGCACGCCGGCCGCCGTTGGGAACTTCCTAACCATTGATCATGTGCACCTCGGATCGACGGAAGAGTAATTGTCGTGACTGGTGCGCTCTACTGCGTACGTGACAGCAATGCGGCATTTGGTGCAAGCAAGATCCTTCTAACACCGCTTTCTGTTCACCGGTCAAAGAAGAGGAGTCGAGGCTGTGCATCTGACACGACTAGCTTTAGAGATGACGAGCCGTAAGCCTCTCGGCCAGTCTCTAATAGGTCCCATTATTTACTTGCCTTAAATTTGCGAATCCGAAAAAGAGGCTCTGCAAATCCAGGCGGACAGTTCTAGTCCCGTAGCGTTTCGCCGCAGTCGGATGGTGGAGGACCGCGGGCTGAGCACCGGAATACTTAATAACGCGTGTCCCACCTCGAGCTCCCTCCCTGAAAGTGCTTTCTGCACTAGATCACTGCCAACCTATCGGCTTCAGACCCAAGACTTCGCGAATTGACTTGGATTCTCCATCGCCATCTTAAACGCTTCTCAAGCAGTCAGTAATTACTGTCTAGTCGCCCTTGGGTAAAGATCGCTAACGAAGCGGACCAGTCCCCAGCAACAAGCAACATGAGTAACGTCAAACTCAACGTGGCCCGCCTTACTTTCTATGTTTGGTCTCTCCGGCTTTCTGGTCAAGAAATACCCATAGGTTGGGACAATCTACGAGTGGCTTATCTGTCGCTGGTCATGCATTATTTGGAGTCAGATGACAGTTTGACCAGTGGCAATTCCAAGGCCACGGCCCATACTAGTCTGTAGGGGGCTAAGATGTCACCAACAACGTCCACCAACCAGCCACAAGCTAGCATCCATCTTGATCCCCTGGTCGTTACTCTCGTGGCCAACGCATCGGTGCCGATGAGAAGCCTATAATCACCCTCAGAAGCCCTTCCCGTCCTTCGCACGCGGCCAATTGTCAATGGGTGATGGAGTGAATCAACTACAACTGCATACCTGACACTTTCCACGACACGTAGATCCCAACCAAGCAGACTCGGGCAAACCTTGACATGGGTTTCCTTTGACAATGCTTCAAGCGTGCCAGCATCGAGCGAATCGCAACATCGCGCGAGAAGCGTCCCTCGGATTACCCAAGTTAAGGTTGTCAACAACTGAACCCCACTCAATAATCAGAACATGGATTTTGGGCCTGAGCCGAGCTCGATGCGGCTCTGCGCTCTGGCTCAGGTATAAGTGCAGGAGCTTAAGGGGCCCCAAGGAGGATGAAGAGCATCTTTGAGCGAAGGCGTTTAGCTTTTAGGTCAGCGAATAACTTCTCGCCCACCTCCTTCGACTAGTGGCAGCGATCTCTTCCAAATATTGGTAGCTTTTCCGCCATGTCCGGAGTAGATCTGAACAATCTGAGCTTCTATGTTCAGATCGACCAACTTGGCCCCAACTATCAAGCGCAACAACCTCGATATGGACCACTCACTTTTTGGTCCCCACCCACCATCAGCACTGGGTACACTTCAGGAAATAGCAGTTTTTTCCGCTGGAGGGGAGGCACAATGATTCCTGTTGCGGCCACTTCCGTCGGCCATTCCCTGGGCCAAATTCACAGCGCTGCCACCATCTTTACACACAACCCGGACACGCCTCATTTACTTGTCGTTCCGTTTGATGCTCGGACGGCACATGTACGCCAATATCCTGGAGGCTGGAGACCTCTCGTTTTCCGCCACCTCCGGATAGGCAACACACAACGTACATATTCTGCCGTATTAGCCAATGGTGATCGCCAGCACATTGCTGCCCCGGGCTCGCGTCACTGGATGCCTCAGCTTCTACCATGGGTCTATGATTACCAGAATGGAAGCCCTAGGATACAGGCGGGCCTGGTCGGAAGCATACCTCTGCTCATTGCTCTTGCAGCCTTCTCAGCGCCGCCAACGTTCCTTACAGAAGTGCTTACCAACTGTCTCCTGCCTGGACAATGGCAGCCTCATCAATATCAGTATCCCGCGGGTCGTAAGTTGGTGCGATCAATATCCTTTTGAGATCAAGCTCACTGCGTCCAGATATTGCTGAGAGAGGCATGGTCGTCACTATCTTCTTCGATCATACCAACCCTCATGGATCTGACCGGGTCCTATTGAATCGTCTAGAGAGTGGCGACTTCGGCCCGTTCTACAATTAGCTTTCGACCTATGGCAAAATCGATACGTCGAAGATCTTGTCTGTCAAACTTTCCACGAGTTTCTTTGTGTACACCGGTCGACCTTCTCCGTGGCAAGAGCTTGGGTGCGAGAAAATCAGCGGTCAACATTATTCGACAAGTCGTTGCCGGCCGTGACCTCCTCGTTCTCTACAAGGTACCTTATGCAGGGATTTCGCTTCTTTGGATGACGTTGTGTCTATGGATTGATGGAGTCTGAGGACATATTTGGTACACTAACGGGACTTGTGGCAATTCATTTTCATTGAGAGATTTCTTTGTCAGGAGAAGCGCGCTGTCATCTTGTTCTGCGTAGAAACAAGGAAATTTTATTGAGCTATGTTATTTATGCTGACATTGCTGCCCTTGCCCCAAACAAGCCAACCTGACGCGCCAAGCATCTCGCTTCACTGGACATCCGGCAATCTAACCGCTATGTCCCCAGACTGCGTGATGTATCGAACCCAAGGCAGCGAAGGATATTGTAACTAATGCGAGGTGCGTTAGCGTTACAGCGAATGACAAGACAGAATCAGAAGATTTTTCGACGGATCTTCGGGCCACCGCACCGTTCCGGCCCTCGTGGCTGATAATCCATGGATCTTGCGACAGATCTTGCGACCCTGAGGCCCCGAAAGGATCAAAAAGCACTGAAGATTTACGAAGCCACTGCAGGAGACTCATTGCAAGGCACCTGCAGTGCCGTAGAGCGACTGCGCAGCCAATGAACATTGCAGGGGCGTAAACGAATGCGAGCATTGAAAGGACAAGTCGTCAAAAGCGCACGAATGGCGACGGCACTCACCTTTGGCTCTATGATCTTCAGATATCGCACCTGGATCCCACTCGTCGTGAAGTATGGTATCTCGAATTTCACACTGATCGGCCTCTTGCCTTTGCCACCTTGTCCGGCACCTCCCATGCTCCCCCCGAAGCCGCCCGTCATGCCACCTCCATGCTCATCGTCTCCTTTTACTGATGGTAAGCCTAGCTCAGCGCGCATGAGAAATTCTTTTCCTCCACCGAATTGCTTGATTTTCCAGATTATAGCGCTTTTTTCTGGGGCATAATGGACGCTGCCAATGTTTGTCCGGAAGCGGGGTGAGTCGGCGTCTTCGGGGACAGGGACGAGGATTTCGACATTGTTGGCCGTGGAGCGGCGTTTGAATTGTGCTCGCGCCTAGAATTTCCTTGTGTCAGCACAGTCGCGGCCCATCCGGTGACCGAATTTCGATCAGGGCAAGAGTAGCCCGACCTTCAGCGTGAACTCGATTCTGGACCCCGAGTGCGACCTGACATCGCTCTCCACCCAAATTAATGGCTTCACCTGCGTGTTCAACCGGTAACTCATCAGCTCAAATTCACCGTCCGGCGGTATGAAGCTAATCGTCCTATCGTTCTCAAACCTCGAAAGCCGCACACACTGATGAAACTTGACGTCCTCCATCTCCACCGCCTTCCCCCTCGTAGCCCTCCCGGTCGTCTCAAACATGACTTTATCGTTCAACCCAAGCCGTAGTTCTGGCATTCCGGAAAGGTAGCATTTCAGTTTGACAGCACCAAGGATCTCGGACCGTAGGACGTTGCCGGTGGAGGAGACGAGGAGATTCAGGGATTCGATGACGTCAAGGAAGACTTCGTTTTTGCGGTAGCGGATACCTTCACTGCGCCAGGAGACGGCGTTGGTGACGGCGATTGGGGGACGGGCTTGGACCTCGAGTTTGTGGGATTCTTGCGTTATGTATCTGCCATTTTATATATCTGGTCAGCGCTCCTCCCTTGGAATGGCTATCGCTTTATCCTATATACCACTGTTCCTTTGTAGGTGTATGCGAAGAGGCAGACCTACTCCTGTAATATCTTACTCTCCGTGGTCTGCGGATACCCAAAATCCATCATCTCATCCAGCAACTCGTATATGATGACGAAGTTGTCCCGTATCGATTCCTCCTCGAGTTCTTTGAAGTATTCGGTAAACACCTCGACGATTTTGTGCAGGAACAGGAGGATTTCCGCGGCGTTGGTGTTGCGTTTTGTCAGGGCGAGCAGATAGAGGTTGTTGTGGCGGATGTAGAGATACTGTCGAGCCGTAGGCAGGATGAAATTAGCAAGAAACTCTTCAATCTCCATAGTCACGCTTTGCCGTAGACGCACATTTATACCCTCGTCTGAGAAACAGGGTGGGACGGCCGAGCTCTCTTCTTCGGCTTCGGAGAGAAGGACGGGAAACTTCTCCACGGCGGACATGGGAATGTCGCCTCTGTAATTGCGGGCCAGGAGCGTCTATGAAGATATCAGAGCTGTAGTTGTGGGATAGGGGAAGTGGGGCTCTTGCTTTGCCCTTGAGGTCGAGGAAGAAGACTGCGGATGCCATTGTGGAGGAGGTGGTGGTGGCGGCCTCGAGGCCGACGAATAGGGGCGCTTAGCGATTAAAAAGTATTTGGAGACAAGGCATTGCTCATGAAATCGTAAAAGAGCGCTGAGATGAACGCTGTGGTTGTAGCATAGGCATCTCTCCAAAATCCATGGACATCAAACCCACAGCCCAGTTGGGCCTAGCCTTCATCAGCCTTATCAAAAAGCTCCCTGGATAAAATCTCGGTTCTTCCTTTTCATACAACGACGCGCCCTATAGACAGTGCAACTCAACATTTTCTGCGACTGAGCTTGGCATTCTGTCAGGTTCGACTGTGGTACTTCTCTTGCTGAACAATTGCGATTTCAGAGGCGCGGAGAAGGATGCATTAGATGGTTCCATTAAGAACTGGCCGAGTATTTTACGCTGTTGCTTGGGCGGTGTCAGAGGGACCGGACAGATTGGTATTACTGTGGGATCTAGTCTTATGAGTGATCGAGAGGTTGAAGTTGCAGAGGCAAGAATTATACTGGTGTACGAAGGGTGAGAGACTTCCAAGATATCTTTCCAATCCCCGCCCTGGGAATATTGTTCAAGACTTGTTCTTGAGCCTTTCTTCAGATGAACTTCCCGCGAGGTTTCATATCACTAAAGTCCTAATGGCGCTAACAAACGCTCTCGGACAACATTGTCTGCAACCACGCCCCCCCTCTGTAGTGCAACGGCCCCCACAATAGCGTACAGCGTCTGCGCTGCCACAGCAGGCAGGCCCGACCCTTTGAGATTCATCATCTAAGAAGAGAGACGTCAGCTTCGTTCCGTGCCCTCGTAGACCAGCTCGAAGAACTTAAACATACCCTTTTGGGCTTCCACCGTATCACCGTGTCGAGTCCATACGTCTCGGCAAGTTGAGCCAACCTTGATATTTGCAGTATCTGCATTTTACTCTCCAGGGTCACACCAGCTAAGCCGTCCAGTGCTGGATGTCGGAATGGCTCCCGTTCGTAACGATCTCGCGCTTCGGGAAATGGTGTGGCGGAGGAGGCATGTAAGAGAGTGAGCGTTGTTTTTAGTTCCACTATCCTCTTCCCTGCAGACAACGCTCCATCAGCGATTGTTGTATGGGCAAATTCGAGCTTTCATACCTAGAAAGGACAATCGATCGTTGTACGGCCTTCTCCCATGATCAAAGCTCTTATGCGTAACAGCCAGCCACTTGACCTCATCTGTAAGCATATCGCATCCCCCCGTCCCCAACACTCGATCGTAGACCCGGTCAAGAAGCTCCGGATCTTCGTTGACGGCGAAGTCATTGTTTTCCACCGGAGGCTTCGAGCGGACGGGCGCCATCATCCTCGGAGGTGTAGACGGCCACCGTGGTCCCGTCCTGAGCTCACGGCCACGATTGCCATATCTCTCTTCCTCATCCCGATGTGAGCTGGATGTGGTGAGGTTTCGCGCAGAGTTGGGTAGAATCGTCCGGGTAGAAAGGAATGAGGCGCATTGACACGTATGTCGTCGTCTGAAGGATTTGGCAAATCCTGAGGTGGCTTTGATTGACTTGGACATCCTCAAGCCCGTTGAAGATTAGGCGAGACTTCCTCGAAGATCTGTCGTGGTGTATCCAAGAGCGTGAAGCATCAAACGGAGTGAAAGTTTTCTGGGGGCTGAAACTCCGCCAACGCGAACGCGTCGTTTCAATTGCTTCTCTTGCAGATTATGTTCATTCACCGCTGTGCTTGGATCGCGCTTTTTGGATAGGTACAATGGCCGCGGATGGTTATGATGTAGTACTGGAAAAGCGCCTTGCTAAATCGCTGCCGGAGGGTTGTCGCTTCACCATTCATCACCTGTCCACCCCCCCTACTGCATGCCCCGCCATCTACGCTGCACCACCAAACGAAGAACCAGAGGAGACCTACTGCGAGAGCCATTTCTTGAGCGTCTCCATTGACTCAAATGGCTCTCACTTACAAGTCTTCGCGATTGAGGTGCTCATTTACACTACTGAGTACCTTACCACGCTCTTCGTCTCCAAAGCCGATTCTACTGGGTACCTCCATCTCCTCAAGCTACAGCATGGGACGCCATCACCACTACAGATCTTATCCACTACATTCCTTGAATACCTTATAGAAGACCGCCAAAGAGCAGATCGGCGACTCGTCCTCTCGCTCTTCGCGAGAGCACAGAACCAATACCTCTTTCCGGGAAGCATTGAGAACCACCATAAGCATGTCCTAGATGACAGAGGCCTAATAAAATGGTGGTGCAAGGTGTTGGACCCGATCCTTGGAAAGCATGACAATGACAGCAATGCTCTGGAAAGCAAGTCAGAGAGCATCATGCGAGATGGACTGGATATCAAATCACATGGTTTCCTTAGAGTACCTGGATGCGATACGTACGAGACTCAGAGCTTTTTACCTAGAGGCGAGTGGGGTCGGATGGCCGAGCAACACCGCTGGCTCACGAAAGATCCTCTCCGTGAGCTTGGCAGATCTCCAGGCTTGCCAGAAAGGTGCTTGATACCCCGATTCCCAGATGACCCAAAGGCTCGATTTGTGGAGACGCTGGACGATGAGATTCCAGATGAGGACTCTCAGCCTGCACTATCACATGTTCCGGCAAGTCCATCAAAGAAGCTGAACAATGGCCGGTGGAGGAGTGTAAAGAGTTTGGAACAATTCTGGGAGATGATGCAATTCAGGCAGGAATGCTCTTCGGGACGTCTTGTCGGCTTCCTGTGGGTCAATTTCCAACCAGCTGCACTATGCGGTGAGAAAAGAACAATCGATGGAGAGCGCTCGCAAAATCCTTCCCAACCGGCGCTACCTACCCCTCTGGACTCTCAACATGGACGGTGCTCTCTCCTACCGCCTCAGTCACCTCTACGGTCGAGCTCTACCCCTGAACTTACTCTTGCAACTCCTCAAAAATCTATTTCTTCTCTAGAGCAAACTCCCACAGCAACGCCTGTTAAGCGAAAACAAGCTACGGACATGCGAGATCAACCAGAAGAAACGAGGTACTTTTACTGGCCCAAGACTAGTCGGGGTGAAGTAGTTTTAAGACAGAAAGACTACCAGCGTGCAGGTAGCCTGCTATTGCGGCTTGACTATGCCGATGAAAGTGTTGCGACAGACAGTACCAGAAAATGGATCAACGACGTTGCCGAAAGGGCGGGATTGAAGGCTTGGGGGCGGCACGTGGTGGGAAGCAAAACACCATTAGCGAAAAGGGAGTCCGTCACGGATGCGAAGCCGGCAATGCTGAATGCCGGATTGATAAGGAAGAAAAAGCGACCGGCTGAGGACATGAAGGGGGGAGTAGTCGAGGCAGGGCCGGAGATTAAAGAGCTTGGCATCAACACGCTCCCTGCAGGACTGGTGAGAAAGAAGGCCAAAGTTGCCAGCCACGTAGGACCGGTGCCTACGGAAGAGACTCAAAGCAATGGAAAAGCCGAGCCTGGCTGACGGTGGGTAGAGTCAGGCAAGGCCATATCTATATTGGCGTTCGTTCCCCGCTAGGAATAGCCGTAATGACATTAACATCTCGAGGCAACCTTTCCTGGAGGCACACGGAAAAGGACAGGCGCGAGCACAGTCACCGTTCTGTAGTGATCGAATGTCGTTGAGTCTCACAGGCTGAATCTGACATGGGCTAACCCATTACCGTCTCTCGTGTTGTTCGGTAAGCATTCATATATCGAGCTCTATCGAGCAGCACTTCCACCATGCACTGTTGGTAAAGCTCATAGTTAAAAAGCTGGTTAGGTTGAGGGTCTCTTCTTAGGCTTAGCCTGGCTCCCTTCTTTGCACATCTTCCTGCAGGCTACGCTGTCAAGCGCAGTTGAACGGGGCGTGCAAACCTGCTCAATCGATTCTCATACATATAAGGTACTATATCTACCCCGAATCTAGGATTAACAATTGCCGTATTTCTTTCGGGAAAGGGAGTATGACCACTTTAGAGGAAGCGTAGATGGAGCAATGAGGGACCTTGGGGGAGCAGCGAGGGAAGTACCAAGGGAGCACTCCTCTACGGCGCAGCATATGACGGAGAATAAGGTACGACGAAGAGTATCTTACCACGCTTACCTACCTTATCATTGCCGATTGTGGATGAGGTTACGGCCAAAATGTATTTATAGGTAACTTAGCCGAAACTTGCCCCCAGGACATTTCTAATCTGACAGTTCTACAGCTCAGCCGCAGATTTACAATGATATCTGAAGAATGGCATCCTCAGAAGCTCTTCGTTCACTGCTTCCTTACTTCTCCATTTACGTGGCGTCGCTTTCTATGGTCCTGCGCCCCCTGTGCGAGCCATGAACCTAACTCTCCCCGCCAGCCTCGCGAACCTCACCATCTCACACCTCAACTTCACCTCGAATTGCTCAAATGTCGCTCTTGGTCTCACTGTATGGACGAATGATTTCAACTATCATAATGCTACTCCTGGCAACCAAATCGCAACGAACGATCTCCCAGGCGGAATAGATAACCCTACTGCTGCGCAAGGACTTGAATCCGGCAATGGTACATCTGGTGCGATCGACCAGTCGGTAGATCCTGTCGACAATGGGCCTAGCGATGACTATACAGATTTCTGGACAAACGGAACCTCCCCAGAATGGCTGGACTTCTGGCGTGCTGCTCTGGCCTCCGCCTTGCCCACCACCTACATGAATCTCACAGACGCTGAGATTACACAATGGTCGAATACTACTGACGCGTTCGAATTCTTCGACGCGCTCAATGCCAACTATTGGGATTCTCCGACGGACAAATCCCAAGTGTCACATTACTTGGCTGAGCAAGGAGGTTGTGGCTCGAATGGAACGCTTTCCAGGGTACAAGGCATCACAGATATGCAACCGGCTTGCATGGTTCAGTACTGCTGCTCTGGATTGAATGATGAGAAGTCCCAGAAACCCTATCCGTACTATCCGGCATTCACAGTCGTCGATGCTTGCTCTTTTGACACATGCCAACATGCCAATCAAGGCAACCCGGATCTCGGAGGCATTGGGGTATTTAACCCTCAAGTGGCCTCTACGAACACTTTGGATGCTGGCTAACAAGTTATAGGTGATTGCTGCATACTTCATAGAAGCAAGTCTGATGGCATTGTCTGTCGTTACCTTCGGCGTGAGGTTAGTGACAGACTTCATCTACAAAAGCAGGCCCAAGCCAAAGTGGCTCAGCCAACATAATTCGGCCGCACTTGCGAGTGCTGGCGTGTTCCTCGATAATGCAGTGTTCTTCTCTTTCGCAGTCTCGTTCGCTGGCATTATCTTCAACTTCCGATCGGCCCCCTTGTTGTACGAAGACAAACTTGGGCAAACCGCAACGCTGCTTGCAATCGATGCTCCAGTCGCCATACTACTCTTGACCTACACGCGTCTGGATCGAGGCGGTTTGAGGAGCTTCTTGGTGTTTCTTGCGGTTGTCCTCGTGTTTATAATACAATTTCTCTTCAGGAAGGCAAACAGCTTCAATCCCGGTACCTCACTTTGCCTTGGCTGGGATGACGTTGTGCAAAATGACTTCCGTCAGCGTTTCATTGCAAAGGCGGTCTGGGCCTGTCTAGTATTGGTGTTTTTCGTCAGCTACCTAGTACCTTTGCGGACATTTCGGAAAGCTCCAGAAGACACTCGCAAAAGCCGGGTCAATATCGCCTGGTGGCACCGGGCTAAGAATTCTGTTGCATTTATAAGGGGTAAGTCAGCTGCGTCGCTGGATCTTGGACTTTACACTAATACATAGAAGTTATCAAATTCTCCAGAATCGCCTGGACCATGATACCCTGGCGCCGAGTGATTGCCTTACTTCTTGCAGCCTACGCGATGTTTGATTCTTACATTGATATACGCTTCCTTTTGTATCTTCGACTCCAAGAGCAAGATATCTCCTCCGCGGACAACGAAGACCAATGGGGCTATGGCCAGATACTTGCGTTATTTGTGTGGGTGCCCACGTTCGTTGAATACTTTTATGTGTTTGGGTTAGAACGTAACCTTTGGGGTAAGGTAAGTACCAAATTGGAGAAGGAAATGGTTGAGAGAAGGAAATAGGAAATGATTGAGCTTGCGAATGAGCAGAAAGTGGATGCTACAGATCATGCCACATCAAGCAAGGGCGATATGGCACATAATGATTGAGAGGGGCATTTTTAGTGCTACAAGCATAATTTATGAACATAATCTGGGGTAACGCAAGTTATGCATACGAACTATCTCCAGACGTGCCTACGACAAACTTATTACGCAGGGTGAGTCCATGTATCTTCCTTTAGTGACTGCGAGGCTTGGGAATGGCAGACTGCGTCTTCCTGCACCGCTCCCTCCTGCTTTTTGGCTTTCTCAATCCGGGCGATCGAGCTACGAGGACAGGGCCTGGAGGTTCGCCAAGGCAAATCTGCGGTCTTCGTCATCATCCGAAGGAGAATTTTGAAGGCTTCTCCGGATCGTTATCTGAGTTTCCAGCCACGCAAACATTTGGCGGACACTATTGACAGGTCGTAGTCATCTGTTTTTAGGTATTCAGATGGGAGGTGGCGAGCAGCTTGTTTGTTTCTGCTGTTAGGCAAGGTTGAATGGAGGGACCGAGAAATTGAGAAAGCTTAGCGGAAGATTAATATACAATCATCTATTACCTGTGCCCGTTCGTTCCACCAGCCCAGACGACGGTGTCCTGAACACCGATGTTGACGAAGGCATTCCATGCAATGCAATGGTTCATCTCTCTCCTTGCTGGCTCTGCGTTTGCCGCTCATTCTCCATGCGCTGCCTCCGATTGCTGACCCTCGCCATGATCCACGGCAGCAAGTTGAAATACCCGCCGCAGATGAAGACACCAATCCAAAGAGCCAATTCCGTTCCATAGATGGCCATGCCAAGGATGCTGAGTTCTGCTTGGAAAACCACGGAAACAACAGAAAACAGATCGCCGGCGGCATCGATACCCACGAAGATGAAGCTTATGCCTCGCACGGTACGATGTGTATAGATGTCCCAATAGTGGCGAAGCACACCCGCAGCAAGCAAGACCGCTGCGAGGACAGCCATGAATGTCACAGGCCACGTGATATGCCTTTTAATTGCCGCCTTCAACGCAAATACAAGAGCAACTTCAATCCCTCCCATCAAAGCGCACGTGCTTCCCAGGATAACTGCACACTTTTTAAGGCTCCAATGCTCCCCGTAATAATAGCACTGGCTCCATGTCAGTAAGCTCAGAAATGTCAATATTTGAGCTTGTATCCGTAGTGCGATGTTGAAGTTCTCGGTGATGTTGTAGACACCTAAAGGTACTCCGGCGGAGGCCCAGAGGAGCATCATTGAGGGTTGCAAGCCTGTGGTATCGTGGCGCCGGCAGTTGATTATGATTTGGGGTATCAGCTAAGAGGGGGGGGGGGTGTCATTCATGTGCTGAAGCATGCTCATGCTGGAATTGCAGGAAGCCGGTACCTGCACGGACCAGCAGATGGCGCCGATGGTGCCGAGAACATTGGCTGCGATTGGAACGTCCATATCGCGGTCGATCCAAAAAATTTACACATGGTCCTTTACACTCGAATATATCAATCCGTCCAGAACTCTCGAAGTGTCAATACGAAGTACGACTAGCGGCGTTAGGTGCGGCAAGATATCGCGGGTAGATGTATTTCGGTAGGGCTGAAATCTGCAAATGTAAACAACACGAAGTGACAATGTTCATATCTTGTATCGGTGTCGCACAAGCACAAACTTGATTGTCCATGCTCACCTCTATAACTTGAAGACTTGACGACTTTGTGTCATTATCAATCAAGATGTCTGAAATTACCTCACCCTCTCCACCTCCCCGCCCCACGCAACAAGCTCCGTCTCACCTCCTTCCCTCATCAATCTTTTCGACTCCTTCCTTCAGCTCAACTCTACCCTTTCCTCGACCCACATCAGCTTCTGGCGCGCTCCGCCGCTCTTCATTGTTCAGGAAAGGACGTCCGGGGTCATCCCAGCATCCGCGACGTACGCGCTCAGTCGCATCATCTGGGTCGCATTCGAGTGATGGGAGTCTAGGAGATTTCAGCATGGAGAATTACACTATAGATCTTGCGCAACTTGGAAGGACTGAACAAGCGGCGCCTCCACCGGGATATGAACAGGCATTTCAGGGTAAACAATGGACGGATGAGCATAAGCCCCAAGATACCGAGGAATTACACGGTGGACAAGAAGATGAAGAAGCAGAGCGCGACGGAGGAGAGGATCTATTGGGTAATCATACTGTTGATCTCGGAGGTCTGGGAGACAAGCCAAGTAGTATGGTAGTTGGAGACTTGGAGAAAGAGAGGGATGAGGTTGGTAGTGAGGATGAAGGGCCTGAAGACTTTACCGTGAATATGGAGAAGTGGATGAGAAGTGGCGAAAATTGGAAGAAGAAGGAATATGAGGGTAGCGTGTCAAATGAAGATCCGCAGGACTATACCCAGGAACTCAGAGTCAACGAGGGGCTACTAGAAGAGAGCGTTTTCGAGCCGCATGGAACATCTACACCTGCGCCATTGAAAAATCATGCAATCATTGAGGAAGGTGTGCAAGAGGAAGCCAGACTTCAAGCTCCTCCGCTATCCCGGATGAACACCGAGATGATCCAGGACCAAGCGGCGGAAGAGGTGTTTGAAAGGATCTCTGCGCTGCAGGCAGAAGTAGAAAGAATGAGACTTGAAGATGAGGAGCGTCGTTTGGCCTATCAGGAAGTTGAGCAAGAAAATGAATTTCTTAGGAATGAGAGAGCCGAATTGCTAGAGCGTCACGAAGCCGAGAAGGATGTCCTGAAAAGACAGCACTCACAACTAACGGACCATTGGAAGGAGCAGCTAAGACTCAAGGAAAAAGAAGTCAACGCGCTTAGTCCTCCAAAAGTCGCGTCATTGAGGGCAAAGTTCGAGCCTGCGGTCCAAGAGTTGGCCTCTGTCAAAGCGGACGCGGAGTCCAATAAGATTGCCGCCAATGAAAGAATCAGTGCTCTTGAAGAAGAGCTATATGCAGCTCGAGAAGAGCTGAAGGAGCACCAAGACGCCGAAACCGCTAAGACGGCAGCTGAGGACAGGACCAGGGCTCTTGCAGAAGAGCTACAGACGGCTCGAGAAGAGATAAGAAGGTACCAAGGTCAGATCGAATCGATCCACGAAGCCAATGCGGCTACCATCAAGGGTCTCAGCGCTGAGCTGGAGATCAAGAACAACGAAATTGCGCTTGAGCGGAAAGAGTCCATCCACCGCAGCAACGAAGCGGTCTCGCTGACCGAGAGTATCGAGCAAAAGGATCAAGAATTGCGTACGCTCAACAATGAAATCAAAGCCGTCAAGATGGAACTCCACCATGCGCACGAGCAACTTGCGGAGACCAGGCGCATTGTTGAGACAGTAAAAGATGAGAATGACCGACTAGTGCAGCAAAATGATCGCCAGGCTCAGGACATCGCGGATTTGGAAAAACGTATCAGCGACCAAAGGGTTGACAAAGAAACTGCAGAGCCTTTCGATGAGAAGCGTGGTGACCCTGCAGTCGAACATGTGGATGTGAATAACATTGACGAAGCAGCTGGCAGCGATGTCCTGGAAAGAATTGAACAAGAGGAAAGCGCACTCACCAAGCTGAAGGCCGAGCACGCCAAGGAGCTGCAGAATCTGCGCTCTGCTCTACTGAAAGCTGGTGAAGGCATGCAGAAGCGCGAGGCACGTCTCACAAACGCTCACCGCGAAGAAATAACATCCCTCAACCAGCGGATCGCAACCTTCCAAAAGCAACAGAACGAAACCTCAAAAGCTGCTGACACGTCAATGGAGAATGAGCTGCGCTCCGCTATTCGTGTTTTGAACGCTAGACTGGAAAAGGCCAATGCTGCGCTATCATCTTCCAAAGCAGAGGCAGAGGAGGCGCGGCAGGCAGCAGAAGACGCAAAGAAGACCAATGCTATCGTGAACGCAGAGCTGGAAGCACGTTTTGCGGAGGCAGTAGAGGCTAGAGAGAGGGAATGGAGGCGGAGAGTGCGACTTTTATTCCGGGAACGAGAGAAGATGGGTAAGGCGCTGATGTGGAGTTGGGGAAGGGAAGAGGAGGGTGCGAAATGGTCGATGGACCGAGAGCAACCATATCGGTATAGGTTCGCGACCAAATGATGATGTGCAGATCCATATTCAGGTATCTGCGTGGAATGTCGACAGAGCAATCGATATTGCTTTTAAGACTCCTCTTGAACTCATACGCTCAAGGCGCCCCTGACCGAACAACAAACTCCCAATAGACACATATTTCAGCTTAGATCCGCGGACCAAACACATTCCATAGACACCCCAAAACTCCTCTCCCGCTTCGAGTCAGATACCCAACCTCTCACTCGCCATCCCCGCCCCCTCAACCCTCGCCCTAATCTTCTTCATCGCCACCTCCCTCGCAAAATCCGGACTCCCATGCTTCGGCTTAACATCAATGCTAAACGGACTAAACCCACAATCATCCGTCGCGCCCAATTGATCCTTCGCAATCCACCTACTCGCCTCCTCCAACGCCGCAGCCACCTGCTCCTTACTCTCCACCTCGGGATTCAACGGATCCGTCACGCCGACAAACGCAACCTGCTTGACGCCTTCGGCGTCGCGATGGATGGACCGCCCAATCTGCTCGTAGACGCCCCGCTTGTCCTTCTCCGACGCGAGCTGGATGAGGAAGTAGCCTGCGTTCATGGCGAAGAGGGAGGGTAGGAGCTTCGCGTAGGGGACTTCGTGTGAGTGGACCGAGTCGCAGTCGCCGCCGGGGCAGGTGTGGATGCCGATGTTGGCGCGCTCGGGGGCGGAGAAGCGGGACAGGACGCGGTTGTTGAGGTCGATGAAGGTTTGGAGGAGGGAGGCGCCGGTCCAGGGGTTGCGGGGGTCGTTTTTGGAGGCGAGGCGGCCTGTGATGATGCGGTCAGTTGTGGGGATCTTTTTGATCTTTTTTTTTTTTTTTTCTTTTTTTGGAATTCTTATGGATAGACGAAAGGGCGAGGTCGACTTACCTTCGGTGAAGTCGATCGAAACCCTCTTCGCCCCCGCCTCAAAACACCCCTTGATATCCTTCTCACACTCATTCACCAGATCCTCCACGAATGTCTCCCTCGGATACCCCTCCATGGTCCCATTCAACGGATACAGTAAGTACAGCATACTCGGCGCAATGACCGCCTGCTTCATCCCATGGCCTTTGGCATACGGATACGACTTTTTGAAATTCTCATACGCATACGTCTTATACCGCAACGGACCGCTCTTGAGCCGTGGCAATTGCCGATGATGGCCGTCGTCGAAGATCGCCTGATCCATACATATCGCATCAGCATCAGCCTCCCATCCCGTCCCGCAACCACACCATCGCGATCGATCACCCGCCCTTTCGGACGCAGCACAGGGGGGCCGGCACAAGAGAAGAGAGAGAGAGAGAGAGAGAGAGCAGAGAGAAAGAGAAAAAACGTACAAAATACTGCCCGTCCGCCGCCAAATTATCCGCCAACCCTTTCCCACCCAACGTATCGATGATCGGGTACGTCGCGAACGAGCTGGCGCGCTGCTCGCCGTCCGTCACGAGCGTCTCGCCCGTCTGCGCCATCCGCGTCACCGAGTCCTCGGCGGCCGCGTCCTGCGCTTTCACGAGGTCGTCGCGCGTGATGGCGCCGGCGTCGTAGTCTGCGTAGGCTTTTTGGAGGTCTTTGGGGCGGGCAGGTTAGCGCTTGGGTTGTTGTTTTTTTTTGGTTTTGGGTTTTCGGAAAGGGGGGAGGGGAGAGGGGGGAGGAACGGGTTGGGTCGATGATGAGGAGGGGGAATGGGAGGGGAGGGGGGAGGTGTACATTGCGGACGAGGCAGGGAGCCTACTACTTCGGTCGGGATGGGCATTTCGGTTGAGCGTAGAACAGTGCAGGCTATGAAGGGTACGTAGAATCGAACGTCTGTAAATGACAATGGAGAGTAGACTCAAGGGCGCATTGTCATTACCGTATATCAATATATTGATTGAAAGAGATACTGCTTGCCAAGTAAACATTACCCCACACCAAGCCCCGCGTTTGCTTCACGTCTACCACTAATTTCTCCAGGGTCCATTGTATGCTGCAGTAGTGCTGGCGGGGTGTAGAATCAAGCCTAGACCACGTGTTTGACTTTGGTACATGTAAGGCAAAGCATGCTTGCCATTCCGAGGCCAGAAGAGTAGGTGTTATTTCATAGTTCACTCATCTTGACCCTGCTGCTGACATGGTCCGAAGGAAAAGGTCAATCGTACTTCCAGAGACAATCTGTTCTCGAGGCGCCAGAGTGGAAGGTTCTTAGCCAGTGCTGCTTCGATGTACAACTGCTTGTCCAAGTCTACCATATGAGCAGCCGCTTGACGGTCAGAAGACCTCCATCGTTGTTCATGGGCTTCAATAGCTCCAAGTACACAACCGCTAGGTTTGTGTCGAGCGTCGGTGTGCATCGTACACTGTTTGTTGACGACGTAATGATATCTTGAAACTGAAATGAGCTATGAAGTTGGTACGAGTCTATAAGACTTGAATGCAGAAAGAAGAAAGGAGAGAGGGAAAGAGAACAAAAGCATCTAACGGAAATTAAAGGACAAAAATGTAACAGGAGCGTTATTAGGCAGAGCTTCGTATACAGTAAATAGTCGTTTTGATTAGGGAGTCGAGATAGTGGCTGGTAGCTTTGTTCATCCAGAAATACTCGACAGTGCGCAATGCGCGCTGACAGGAAGATAGCATTGGTAGTGGTAGTAATCCGTTGAACGCGGACAGTTTGAGCGTAAGTACTAGCAATAACAGAATTTGTTGGGACTCTTCACGGAAAAGATTATCAATCTTCCTGCTTCATCACCTATCAGTTCGTTAGATATGGGGAGTGCCGGTACCCAAGACTGCCCCTTTTCCTGACAGCTTGCGTGGCATGTCCTAGTTTGCCTCGTTATAGTCTACAAAAGCAGACAGAGAATAAGACACTAAGGGTGTGACAAAGTCGAGATAGATGGCAAGGCTCAGTCTTACCTTCATCAGCTAAGTGCGACATTGACGCCGTCGCAAGTCTCACCGACTTCACAGCTTAGAAGCCTTGATTTTGACCAACCCACCACCTTCCACCCTATAGTCTCTTTCTCTCCTCCAACCCATCCAATCTTCTAGAAGCCTTTCACCGCCGACTCCTGGTGCAAGATTCTGGCTGCTCCATGCCTCAGAAACAGGGATGGCAAGACCACGCGATCCCGAAAGGCCTACAGCAGGTCTTTGCTCATATCCTTGCTCCTCGTGCTCATCTTGCGAGAGGACTGGTGTGCAACACGCGTCTTGGCCGGCAAAGATCCGTTCCCATTCTTGCCTTGTCTTTTCCGAAAAGCGTTTACGGAATATCTCCTTCAAGGCTGGCCACGTCGTACGATCGTCCCGTGTAGTTAGCAAGTCTTGATCGACATCCAATCCCTTCAAGAGTAGCCCAAAAAACTTTTCCTCCAGAGCTCCCACCGCCATGTATTGCCCACCCTTACACTCATAAACGTTGTACCACGGGCATCCTCCGTCCAACGTGTTTTCTCCCCTCGGTTTATCTCCCAGCGGCGTCTTTCTCAAGAACCTTGAGAATGTCCCCAGATAGGCACTTCCATCGACCATGTTTGCTTCCACTACCTGGCCCTTTCCGGTTTGCGTTCTGTTGTACAGGGCGGTCAAGATCCCGAATGCGCACATGAGGCCACCGCCTGCAAAGTCTGCAATGATATTGGCAGGAAAAGAGGGTGGCGCATTGGATGGTCCGAATTGAGAGAGGAGGCCTGAAACGGCGAGATAATTGATGTCGTGTCCCGCCATTGGCGCAAAGGGGCCATCTCGGCGGAAGCCAGTAAGGCGGGCGATTATAAGGTGAGTATTTGCGGCCAGCAGATCATCCGGGTCGAGCCCGATTGACTCAAGTACTCCGGGGCGAAAGGGATCGACGAGGATATCGGCGTGGTTGAGGAGAGATTTGAGAAAGGCAAGACCATTGGGGGATTTGAGGTCTAGGGCTATCGAGGACTTGTGGCGCGTCAAAGGATCAGGCGTTGGAGGGGGAGGATCTGGAGTGTGAGCTTGAGGATGGGCTCGATCAATGCGGAGAACGGAGGCGCCATAGTCGGCAAGGAGAAGGCAGGCAAATGGGCCTTGGGTGCGCTGTTAGAAAGGCTATTGGTGTTAGTGCTGGATGGTTGGTAAGTACCTGGAGCCAGACCAGCAAGCTCAATGACTCGAACACCAGTCAGAGGTGGTGGAGAGCTTGCCATGAAGGTGGGCACAGCCTCTTTGATATAGTCACCCAGTCATGGTAGAGGAGGCACGAGGGGCAAGGCTGCAGAGAGCCCTGGTGTCACGTGGTTCAGCCTCGGTAGATCTGTGCATCTCGGGCACATAGCTCGTGCATCTCTCCCATCCATTCTGCCATGGTACAACTTCCGATGCTTCCAGTATCTATCTGCTAATACCTAGTTCAAGGTCCATCGAACATTGCAAGGTTATGGCTCATCCAAGATTCGACATTGACGGAGTGCCATCCATACGCATGTTTCGGTCAACCTTGTGGGATATAATCGACAGCTGAGAATTCAACATTCAATCTCTTGTCTGATCTCATCAAGGTTCCAAAGTGCTTTCGACCAATTGCTGATTTTTCTCTATTACTTAGTAGGACGTAAGTCCGGGTTCTTGTTCAATGTTCTATTTAAAAACTTCCTTCTTGTCAACAGTCTAGGTGGCTGATGGACACGTCTCTGATAGAGTACCCCTGCAGCTCTAGTTACTTCATCCGTTTCAGGAGTGCTTGGAATTGCTTGAATATACGCAACACGGTTAACCTTGGGACCTCGGAACCAAGTCTACGAGTATATTTGCGAGACTGTGCCCAAGGGTCGAAATAATTGACGCCTCTGCGGTGCCGCGTGCCCCTAGGATGGGGCGAACGAAGAGGTATGCTATTGCACTTCGTTTTGACGACCCTTCATTCCCTGCTTCCATTATGCAACTTTCCTTGCCAGAATCCAATTTCTTGCATAGCCTCCTTCTCCTTACCAGTCGCGCATCGACGTCCCAAATTCACTCTCTCATGTTCGCATAGCTTCTTCATTCCTGACTCTTCGACTTCCCAATATCCTTGTCTTCGCACTGGGTGCTCGTACATTGGCGCCCATGCCAACGATTTAATACCCCACACCAAAAAACTTCACATGCCAGTGCCTGTATACCGGCTAACATCACCTGGCTCAAGGGCGGTGACGGCGCGGCATCGTGCAGATGAGTTCATGAGCAATCCTCGCCTACGAATTCATCCCAACAGACCGCATGTCGAGACAAGCCTCCCAAGTGATCAGTCGTCCAGCTCAAGATCGGCGAATCAATCTGTAGCTATTGAAGCCCCTTATACAGCACAACTCGCAGGAACACAGCTCGCGCCACAGCATCCTGGACTGCCATCTTCAGAATTTCCGCGCTGGCCCTACTCGGGACAGGACAAGGGATTACAACGATCCTTGACATCCAGGTCTCGACGCTTTTCCAACCCCATCAAAACCTGTTACATTCTGATCTTCTTAGGTGTTCTCACAGTTTTGGGCAGTTTGATTCCAGCTCTATGGCGCTCAATCGCTCACAACGATATCCAGGGCGGGTTCTCTTTGGCGCAGTACATTCTCGGTGTCGGTGTCTTCGTGATTGGCTGTATGGTCGCGATACATAGCAAGACGTGTACTTGTTGGCAGTAGCGATAACATTGTTAGCGTGATATCGTCATCTATTGCCATGATGCAAGACTATCTGCCAATTTTCACCACCATTCCGGATCCACTTTTAAGCGTTTGTGTGTATATCATGTTATACCTGGAGAAAGAATACGAAGGGGGAAGTCTGAAGAAGACGAGTTTGGTAGGTTGCCGACGAGACAATCTACTGTTGTACAGTTGTACGACATTGTATCAATATGTGCTGCTTGGAGTATCGGAGGCTTAGCAATACTGGATCCAGATTTCTACTTTAGCAATCTTCATCTCTTACTGTAGAGCTAAAGTAAGGGATACCTTAGTTTATGCTTGAAAGTGTTCTCTCGTTGGATACTTTAGTTAGTACCTGCCTTGGGTAGTACTTCGTAGGGACAGTGATGGGTAGCTTTAGATAAGGTTCGGCCCTCTGACCTTCCCCATCCATCATTGACGTCAATAACTCTCACAAGCTGTCTTTCCTTTTGCCTTATTTATATAGTTCGAATTTCAATATTCGAGGTAGTGACCTTTTCTCTCCAGTATATATTTGCCATTGAGCTATCTTGCTGCTTGTACTCTATCAGAAAAGGGCTGTGCTATCTAAGCGCAACACAGTGACTGGCGTCGGTGTGCATATTGACGGATGTGGACCGAGCGTTAGCGAAGATAAAGCGATATCAATTCAGCTCAAGTCGTTAAAAGAACAAATCATCTTCATCTGAAAACATTTTCGAATCATAATGTCGTCCAACCCTTCACCAGGGAACGTCGCATCAGGCAACACCGCCGACCCTGGGGTAGCACCCCGCCAAATCGTCCAACGAGCCGACGGCACAGATGTCGAACTCGTTACCTTTCCCCCGGGAGACCCCGAAAACCCGCGGAATTGGCCAGCGTGGCGGAAATGGTCCATCGTGATTGTCATCATGTTAATCGACCTCACAGTCAGCTTTACAGCATCTGGCTTTTCGCCTGCCGCCAAGAAGTTCGCCAAGGACTTTGATGTGTCAGATATAGTCGGCACCTTGGGCCTGAGCTTGTGTGTACTGGGATTCGCATTAGGGCCGATGACTTTGGCACCGTTGTCCGAGTATGATTTGCCAATGCTTTGTAGTCCCAACGGCAACGTTTCGAGATCCTGCTAAACATATCTCTTTGCAGGTATTACGGACGATCTCCCATTTATATCGCCTCTTACGGCACTTATTTGCTATTCGTCCTCGGTACCGCCTTGGTCCAGAATCTGGGAGGATTTCTAGTCCTGCGATTCCTGTCTGGATGGTTCTCTGCTGTGACGATAGCCACTTTGGAGGAACGATCGCAGATCTTTTTGAACCGCACGAGACCGGAACAGCTATGAGTGTCTTTTTATGGGCGGCCACAGCAGGATCCCCGTTGGGCTACTTTCTCTTCTCTTGCATTGCGCAGTTCAAAGGGTGGAGGGATGTATTTTGGGCTCTGCTCGGAATCTGCGGCGGCCTCTGGTTGGTCATGACTGCGACGCTGAAGGAGACGAGACACAGTGTATTGCTTCTTCGGCGTGCAGCTCGTGAGAGAAAGGAAAGAGGTACGGATGCTATCGACGTCCCAGATTCGATGAAGCAGACGGGAGCGCGAACATTATTCAAGACCGCGCTGTTGAGACCATTTAGATTTCTGTTTTCCGAAGCCATTATTGTCTTCGGAGCACTCTACAATGGCTACCTCTACGGGCTCAGCTTCTTGTTCAATGGCGCTTTCTCACTTGTGTTCGGGATGGAAGGCCATGGCTTCGATACCATTGGTGTCGGACTTTCATTCCTTGGCATCGTGGTGGGCATCAGCTTCGGACTAGTCACAAATATATGGCAAGAGCGATATTACCAGCGCAGAATCGCGCACGTTGGTGGCAAAAATGTGCCAGAAGCACGTGTACAGTTGGGTCGAATAGCCGGCATCAGTGAGTGATCATTCTACTTCATGAGATGTCTTATATTGAAATAACAGATTGCAGCGTTTCCTATATCGTTGTTTTGGTTCGCATGGACTTCTTACAGAAGCGTGCACTGGATAGTCCCTATAATAGCATCCGCTCTATGGGGTTGGTCGTTCTATACCTTAATTTTGATGACGTACACCTACACTGAGGACTCATACAAGGCAAGTCGTATTTATTCATAGATGGAAAGTATCCGCTGACCGATCCCAGGTTTTCAGCGCTTCCGCACTCGCCGGTCTTGGCCTTGTCCGCAACATAGCTGGAGCCGGCTTTCCATTATTTGGACAGCAGATGTTTGGCTACCTAGGGAACCAGTGGGCCGCCAGTCTCCTAGCATTCTTGGCTGTGCTCCTCGTCCCTATCCCTTTCATACTCGAAAGATATGGACGGGCGTTGCGGTTAAGAAGCCCATGGGCGAAGCAGCATATGGATGATTTGACGCAGGAGGAGGGATCTTATGTGCCTAAAGATCCTAGGGGCGAGTCCTGACGGTGTTGCACAATTCCGTCAAGCTTCTTCCCGGAATCCAGACTGTGGATTCAACTAACAGGCATCCGTGCTATCGTGAGTCGATTGCGCCTTGGGGCTTGCAAAATTTGTGGATGCATTAGACGGGCTCTCCGCTGTGACAGGTTCTCGTCTCGCACTTACCAAGATTTTTGACCTACAATAGATCACTAGTACGGCTGTTCTCATCACCCAGTTCATCCGATATCATTTTCAGCAGAGATGGTGCGAACTTCTATCACAACTACATTGACCATGAAGTCAAGGAATCTACTCCAATTTCCGGGCTTACAGCCCGTTGCGGAAGAAAGAGGTGGCTCGGCCCCAGAGAAGATTGTACTCTTTTGCAAATGCGATCAAACCCTCATGCTACCGATTTACGCGACTATGCCACTGCAGGAACACGGGCCCAAAGGCGCGGATTGTGCCGCTTCCCCAGCCGCTTGCGCAAAGACTTGTGCGGATGATTGATGCGGGATACCAAAGAACATTTAAAGTCCTGCGAGGCCTCTTCGACACGGCCGGGCTCTGCTTTAACTTTCTCCTCTTTAGCTCTCCTCCCAACAGTCGAATGGCTGATGAGTATGGTGTCACACAAAGTCGCAGGAATTTGTTGCGTATAGTAGTGGAATTCCATCTCAAGAGACGTTAGCGTGGAGTCATGGCTGCGGCCATTTTCTTACTCGTTATCGGAATTCTCCACTTTGCCCATGGCTTGGTTGAGTATGTTGTCTATCCCGCAGACAGGAAGGACGTATCAGCATGCTCGCAGATCAACACTGCACTTGTCAGATTGCTTGGCGAGAGCAAAGTACGAGTCTACTGGAGTCAAACCAGACAAACTACAGAATTCTGGTTCATCCAAGCCATCGAGAGTCAAAAGGGGGCTGTTTTGCGTATCCCAGGAGTGCGTATCCAGTCGCAAAACTGTTTCATGATCGCAATAACAGCTTCTAGGTGGACGCCGTGATTGAGAATAGAATAATAGCTAAGAACACCGAAGAAGTCTTAGCGAATGCCTCTGCCTTTACGACTGCTGGTGGTATGCGGTTAAGTAAAGCGAATCCACCTCTCAATTTCCCTGATCGAAGTCAACGAGACGCGCCTCAGGATTTAGACATCGTGTCTTGGCCGGCGCGCAAACGAATTCCCGGCTTTGGCAAAATGCCAGCGTACGTTTACGACATTGCTAGGGGGGTAGACACATATATTTATATCATAGATAACGGAATCAATCAGGATAACGCTGTCAGTATCCAATCTTCACTACCCGCTCTTTCCATTCCTAACACAGCTCTAGGAGTTCAAATCAATGCCGTGGCCGCCAGACCCCAACGAGTGGCACTATGCTTACGGTGTATCTCGGAGTACGACAGATGACAACCTAGCGGGCCACGGATCCTGCGTAGCATCCAAAGCCGCTGGCTGGAAGACGGGTGTTTCCAAGAATTCCCGTTTGGTCGTGATGAAGTCCTTACCCACGGTAGCCGACGTCAACTTTGCTTTCGCAGCGGCTTTGGACGATATCATCGAGAAGAAACGCCAGGGCAGAGCCGTAGTCCTCTATCCCGCAACGTCGATAAAGACATACGCTAGGTATGGATTGCCGAAGAATTGGTGGTCGGTGAAGGAGATCATCAAGGAGCTGTTTGCGCAGGATGTGGTCGTGGTGACGGGAGCCGGCAACGATGCTGCACGCACTTTGTTATTGGACACCGTTCCAGCAATGTGGGGCCTGGACGAGGATTTCCCCCTGATAGTCGCCGGGGCCGTAAAGATAGACGGGACCATTGCGCTTTTCTCGCAGGGCGCAGCGGATTCGGCGCGGATCCTGTGGGCGCCGGGGGAGAGCGTCGTCTGTGCCAACGGACCCTCATCGCCAGGATTAACGTACAGAAGCGGTACCTCGTTTGCCGCTGCAATGGTAAGCACCACCTGTCCAATCTGCGCATCATCTTGACAAGGACACTCTAGGTTGCAGGACTCGCCGCGTACCAAATGACTGGCCCCACCGCCCTTCCTCCGGGGCCCGTACCCAAAATCGTCCGCTCTTTGCTTTTCGAAACCGGTAGGCCCATTTATCCGTGGCTTGAACCAATCGTTATTTGGAACAGAATGCCTGGGGGGAGCGATGCACTGCTGGAGAATTCGACGTCGCAACCTATGCTCCAGCTTGTGCCGAATGCGACGTCCGTGTCTGGGATCACGAATGTGAGAGAGGGTCGAGCGGCGGTGGCATGATGCTGTGGTATCTAATGGTTAGAACAACCCAAAACTTAGTGCGCTTGGATAATTAAATGTCCAGTCTATAGGTACAACAGGTACCGCAGGAGCACTGAAGTAACGCGCAATGCCTGTGGAAGGCTCACATTGGAATGACTGGTAATATCCCTCCCTGTCACTTCCCGTCAACGTCTTGAGTTCGATTCTCTATCCACAAACCCAGCATCTCCGGCGACCCGGTCGTAAAGTTCAAACATCATGACCTGAGCTATCACCAATGATCATCTCCTTGCCACTATTCAAATACCGAATTCGTCTCTCACACCCCCCCCCTCTTTCATCTCAATATCACACCTCTAGAAACGACTTCGTCCCTCAAAGCGGCCTCCCCCCACCTTTCCATCCCAATATCCCAAATTACACACCCATACCCCCATACCCCCATCCCAACCCAAATCACAACCAAGTCCCCCCGACCCGACCCATCCATTCGTCCAATCATCCAGAACACATCCACCTAATCTCCATCTAGCCTTTGGAACCCTCTCTCCCTCTCTCCAGCATGAAATATATAGAGAACCGCAGGAGAAGAAAGAGTACCTAGCTGTGACCTTGCGGAAAAAAATCCCTTCGTGCTTCTGATGACAGATAGACAGTCAAGCGAGGAAGCGAGGATTTTGTGGGGGAGGGGTACAGAAGGAAAGGAAGCGAGTTGGATTACATAGCGAAAGCTGTCAGTCCCACTCGGGTTGAGAATGGAGGTAGGTAGGTAGGTAGGTAGGTAGGTTGGTAGGTAGGTAGGTGGGCAGGTGGGTAGGTGGGTAGGTAGGTATGTAAGTAAGTAGCAAGGAATAGGTTGATGCCCCAATTTCCCCGGCAGATCTCCCAATCCCGGATCTTCCTCCTATCACAGCGTTGAATTTTGAAGGAATTGGGGGTGGGGTGGAGTATAAGTTTCTTCATGGCATCCTCCAAGCACGCAGTGTCTTTTTCCGGATTATTGAGTTTGGTGCTGGGTATTGGAGATATGATTGGGTGGTTGTTTTGTGGGTTGCTTTGTAAGTAGCGTTTTTGAGGAAGGTAAGGAAAGGAATGGTACGCGATGATTCTCCCCCAATGACTGTCTTGATGGACTTTTGTGCTTGGCTTGATTACATATGTTTCTTGGTTTTTGAGGGGAAAGAAAAACGAGGATAGGTCTGGACAATTTACTGCGCTCGCCGTTTCGTCGGAGTTTGACTAGGGAGGGAATAAATAGACCTGCCAGCTCTCTATAGAGTCCATGGTTACTGGTGGGTAGCGGGCTTTTCCTCAAGCTCGCTTGTACCTTTTAGTCTGTGGGGGAGGGGCAAAATAAATTATTCTTCCTTCCCTTTGATTTTATATCGATTCACCTCGCCAAAGCCTTGCTCCTGCCTTTCAACGAACTCAGCAGTCCTACAAGTACACTTATAAGACACTATCCTCAACCGAAGAAATCGATACCAGCATCCCCCCCCACCACAAACACAATAAAAATAATAATCCCAATCCCTGACCCGCACTCCCCTACGAGCGCCCCCTCACCCCCCCCCCCAACATGATCCGAATAACGACATATATAGCATCATCCTCGCGAATCGTGTATCCTCCTGGATTAAACGGATAGTTATCGATCGCAATCGGTACATCACGATAATCGCACCACGCCCTGGTATCTCATAGGCAGATATTTATCAATATAATATAATCTGCCTTCAATTCCCATGTATATTACATTTAACTTATAAAGAAAAGAATCGAATTGCTATTATTTCTGCTAGGATTTTAATTGTATGGTATGGTATGGTATGGGACGATATCAAACGGTATGGAACGAAATTAAGTACGTGCTCGTGAAAGGAAGAGAGAATGAAAGAAGAAGGGAGGGAGAGAGGAAGAGAGATTACGATCTTTTCGTCGGTTAGTCGGACTTCGAACGGGGGGTTAAAAGGATTTGACGCTTCCTAGCTTATTCATTTTCCAGCAGACCAACGTGAACAAATGAAAGAATCAATCACATAAAAGACCCCCACCTCACCTCTCCTCTCCTCCCCTACCTCTCTTCATCTCCACTACCTACCTTATACCATCCCCATCCCTATCCCCAACACCAACCCCTTCTATCCTTTTCTTTCCTTTCCCCATCTCATCTCGAATCTCAAATCTCAACTCTCAACTCTCAACTCCCAAACTCTTTCACCCCAAAGCGAAAACCCCCCTCTCCCTCCTCTCCCTTCTAACTGATAATACATGAAGAGGATTCAATAGAGTATCTACCTTACTTACTTACGTACTTGGCACAAAGATCTGTTATGAGATTAAGATGGAGGAGGAATGGGAATGAGAAATGGGAATGAGATGCGAGTATGGTCTGGCCTAGCTTGCTTTCCTTATACTACGTTGAAAAAGGGAAGGGAAGATAAGATAAGGTAGTAGCCAAGGTAAGCCAAGACAGAGACAAAGAAAGAAGGAGGGGGTTTGTGAACGAAAAAGCGTTTAGTCTATGCCTTCGCTACGCCGAGGGGGTGGGATTGGGGAGTCGTCAAGATAAGGCACCTTGATCCATTCTAATACATACATATTCCAAAAACGCGGGTGAACTGATAGAAGAACGAACTTGGTTTACAGCTCAAGGTCAATGCCTCTCTTCTCTTCTCTTCTATAGTTATCTATGTTTAAAGAAGGAAAGAAAGAAAGAAAGAAAGAAGTGTGAGAGAGAGTTGGCGTTGATGCTAGTAGCTATTAGCTTGTTCTGTATGGAATGGGATGTAACTGTTGCTTGCAATGGTGTAGTGACGGATGGATGGATGGATGGTTTGTTTGTTGGCCAAGGGTACTGGATATCAGGAATAAGGTACCTATGTATAAGCGATAGGGCTGTGTAAAGGTAGTTCTAGTGCGGAATTTCCAACATACTACTTCGTAGTGCACAGCACTACCTTAGTGATGGCCCCAAGGCTCTAAGGTAACTCACAGGACGGGACCTTATATATGAACTAAGATACCTTACCTACCTTAGGCACATAGCTAGGGTGATAGGGGGGTGGCGTGTGCAGGTTGTGGTCCACCTCCATACAGAATTCCACATGCTATATTACGGATTCTGAGCTTGCAAAAAAACACAGAATTGCTGATAAATTGCGCGGTATGCGAGTCCATCTATCTTCTTTCATAATTATGGATATAAATACTTGGATATGTACAGCTCTAACAGTGCTATATACAGCATGGATATGACGTTAGTCATATATATCCATGCACGTCTCGGTCGGGGGCCTCTCACAAGGTGGCGATCCCTCAGCTACCTGCCTACGTCATGGCAACATCGATTAGCTTGAGCCCGCAGAAAACATCTGTTACTTCGAGCCCGTGGATCGCGCAACGGGAGGGCAAGGGCGCGGATGGCGCTTGGCCGTTGGCTGTACAGCGGTCCAGCTTCAGTGACCAATCAGATGCCTGACTCTTACTTCCGCCTTGAAGTCCTGGGTGTCGATGGTGCGAACTCGGCCTTCAGAGTGAAAGGGGCCAGGATTTCCAGCATCTTGGGCACGAAGGGCTGCGGCCTGGGCATTATCGATCGTTGTCTCGTCAATACATCAGCGTAGTAGATGCCTTTCTCATATAGACTGTTCTCCGAGCTTGCGTTCCTCCTTCTTTCCAGGCGTCGGGCTCCAGCTCCCCATGCACCCCTGCATCTCCGGTTCATTACTGCAGTTGAACAGCGTCGGCCATATCCTCTCCACCGTATGTCCAAAAAGAGGATTGTCGGGCAGGCTCTCGCCAAGCGCCTCTCTCAACGACGCCGGTTCTTGCTCTTGATGTATCCAGTGACCCTTGGGCGCATCCACCAGACTGCCTATGTATTCATATATCCACCTTGGTCTCGCAATCACTTTCTCTCTGGCTACGATGAACTGCCCGAGCCAAGAGATGGACTGTTTCTCGGTGGAGTCGCAGATTTTATTGTCGAAGAGAGCTTGGAGTTGAGGAAGGAGGGGGAAGTGGCCGGTTGGGCATCTACCGCAGGCGCAAAAGATGGGCTTGCCGCCATGTTGAAGGTTGAAAAACTTGGTTTCGTTGGTGAATTTGTAGCGGAGAGACTGGTCGAGCCAGTCTGCGAAAGGACGGGAGGCGTTGCCGGTGTCGTTGAGACCGGTGATGGCGGCTTGACTGAACATGGTGTAGGGATATATGTGGTCGTAGGTCTTGTTGATGTGGTGCATGTACGTTCCTTGCTCCCTGCCGACATTCGGAAGGCGAATGACTTCTGCCGCATCCAAGACCTCTTTGATCTGATCGAGGTTGGCGTGTTTATTCTTGGTGTATACGGTGACGGTTGAGCCGAGCTCTTTGACGAATGGCATCTCGCGCACTGCGGCTACCCATTCCTTCACCTTGAACAAATTTTCATTGTAGTGAGAAATGACCAACTCAAACTGCGGCTCTTTCTGGTGCTGCAGAGAAACAGGGAGAAGCCATACATGGACAAAGACAATGAATGACAGAATGGCAAGACCGGAGCGGGCCACGGGAGAACTGAGCAGAGGTATCATGACGGTGGCGGATGAGTTGTATGAAAGAATTGAAACGAGTGACTGGGTATACGTAGAGACATGAGGGAGACTACTATGGGATTGATGAGAGCGAAAGAGAAGGAAAGCGGGAATTTTAATATGGTGGGAATCATAATCAGGTGGAATAACAACAAAAGATTACGACGCCTTACAACTCCAACAAGACCGAGAACCGAGTAGACCGTGTTGCCCCCCTGAAACAGAGATGAGAAAAGATGGTAAACCTACCAATCACGACAGCCGAATCTCAATATCCCGGTTTGACTTGGGATCCCGTTCCTCACCAAGCCACTGCTAGTCGGGAGCCTATTACTTGGCATTCTTCCATCTGCCACCGAGAGCTCCCCTTGTCCGCTCAGACTCGGATATTTTCATGTAGAAAAGGTCCCTGTCAAAAAAGGTCAGGTTTCGAGTAAGCGACAGTAACATCGCGAACCAAAGTGGAAGGCGTGTAATGCAGTGAGAAAGCCGTGGAAGTGGTTTATAAATTTGCCATGCCTAGAAGTAACACCGTTGCGATTGCGGCACTGTGATTAGCCCTCAGACAGGATCGTCAGATTTCGCGAGGGGCAACCAACATACCTTGGGGCGAAGGCAATCCGTCCCCCAGATGGCCAGAACTCAGAAATAGATGATCCCTTGTGCCCAATTTCAGAATCTTCTTCGAATCTCACCTCAGCGACGGTAATAATAATATAATGTCGAGCATCCGAACAAATGCGACTGCGACCATGATGACCAAAGAGGAAGGCTGGACTCGAGAGCGTACCTGGGCTTTTGGCGGGGTAATTCCACATGCCTACTACTATCATCATGTCGTTCCAAGAGAATATTTGCCCAAGTCGATGGGAGTAGAATGGGTGATGCTATGATCAAGGCTCGTGAAATGATGTTGATGTTGATGTTGATGTTGATGAGGTCGAGTTTGTCTTATCATTTCCCCAGGAGATTTTTATGCATGCCCCCGATTTCCCCGAGTTCCGCCGTCGTATTATATGCAGGTCCGACCCCCCCAAGTACAACAGTAAGATCTTCTCTCATCCAATCCCGATTTGACGACCTCCTTAACAGGCAGCTATCTAATCTCCAAATCAATATCCGACGGAGGTACCAATCTTTTATCAAGAAATTCTCCGCGCTTTCTCTTTATATTCGCGCCGAGGTTGCAATCAATACATGCACACGGTAAAATACAAAGCAGACAATTTGATAGGCCGGTGCCCTACTCATCGTCAGCCAGCTCCAGTGCTCTTATCTGCGCAACTGGAACAAGATTCCTTGATCGCTGTAGCTCGGTGGTGATAATGACATTCACATTGCCGTGCTGACTTTTGGTGAAACCCGAGTCTCCCCAGAGAGGCAACAGAATGACCCACGCTATGACAGTGCAAAGAGGCCTTTTACAGCACCATCGATTCTGACACATGACTACTAACCCCACCATTGGGACCCATCTCGCCGCACGCTCTCATGTCCACGTCCATACTCAGCTGAATCGTTTATTTGTCCTAGCAAAAATCTTGTCCCTCCGAAGCTACTATCTGCAAAGATGACCGCATTCATGCATTCCAAATCATTTTGAAGGGCAAGGCTAGATCTTGTCCGTGGAATAGCCCTACAGCCATACTACGTCTCGAATAGTGGTCGGTGGAGAACAATGTCACCACGGCCCGGAACGGTCGCTACAACCCTCACGAAACTCTTTAGCAGGGTCATGGTCATCACTTTGACTCTTCAGCAAATATCACCGCTTCCAAGCGGTATTTGCCAGAATCCAATGTCGACCTCTGGGCAGGAAGACATGGCAAGTCATGTCGAGCAGAATGACAACCATCGAATCTAAGCCGCTACTCAGAGTAAGGTGGTCACTGATTTGTGCCCTACTCAAACGCATTCTCCTTCGACCTTATCAATGCTACCAGCAATGTCAATGTCAAATTCTTCCATCTGGTCGTCGTCGCATCGATCGAGGAAGAAAGCAGGATTGCAGGGTTGCTTTTTCTCGATGATTTAGGGTGGACAAGTCATTGTAGACTTTCGGTCTACAAGCGACAGAATTTACAAGATGAGCCTTTCGCAAGTCATTCTTCTTTTGAGATCATAGAAGATCGACTTTTCTCGAGCTTCAACATTTTCTAAGACTTTGTCACTTCTTGAGCATTACTAATTCCCGAGATTGATTATCATGACACCCAAAAATGTCGCATTCAAGTGTGCAATCGTGACAGGCGGAAGTAACGGTCTAGGATGAGCAATCTCAGAATCGTTGATCTCTCAAGGCAAGAAGCTCATAAGTGTGGGGCGAACAGAGTCGAAGCTTCCAAAAGCTGCCAAAGAGATGGGCCACTCTACACCATATTATACCCTTGATACTGGAGACATATCCGCCATTGCCGACTTCGTTAAATAGCTTGTGAGAGAACACCCAGAAGTCGACTGTTTGATAACAACGCCAGTGTCCAAAGATCTCTGGGCATCAACAGCTTTTAATCTGGCGAAACCCCCCCGAGAAATCAACATCAGCATCAGAGGACCCATGCAGCTGGCTATCGCTTTCCTCCACCACTTCAAGTCGAACCCTAATGGTGCCATCATTGTCGGCTTTTCCAATGTCCTTGGCTGTATTCAAGCAAGCGTCATCAACACAGTCTACAATGATACAAATGCATGGATGCACTTCTGGCGCATGACCCTGCGGACACAGCTTAAGGATACCTAAATCAAGGCAATCGAAATCGCACCATCAACGGTAGCGATTGACTTGCACAGAGAGAGGGCGGACCCAGATGATAACAAGAAGGAGAAGAGCAGCTCGGCGCTGAGTGGTGATGAATTTGTGGACTTCATCACCAAGGACTGGAAGGCGGATCAGGAATATCACTGGCGTAGCGCTAAGTCAGAAGGTAGTGGATAGATGGTACAACGAATTTCGACCGGACCAGGAGAAGGTCGCTGGAACGAAGTAGGTGTTTATACAGGCTCAATATTCTGCACGGCTGCTTTCCAGTCGGACCCGGCGTCGAAAGTCTACAATGTACATGGTCATCGAGCGAGGGTATTCCAAATGTGAATGGGTCATCTCGCGCTTTAGATAGAGTTACCTTGTACATGAATTTATTGCGCCTTTGAGCCTCACAAAAGTGGGTGAATGGAATCTGTAACGGGGAAGACGCGATATCGGATACGCTAGCTTTGAAGGACTAACCCCGTTCGTATTATCAGATCTGATGATAAAATTCCTCATCATCCTCGACAAGAGCCAACCTCCAACCTCTATGCATATTTACCGTCAGAGTGACTGTCGTGGGCCAACCTAGTAGATAGAGCACCATTCTCAAAAACACATCATTACCATATGCCACCCATCGTCAACCCCATATCCGCTCCCGTAGCAATGGCAAACACTTCCCCGCACATCCTCCCCCTATCCTCATCAACCTCCACCAACAAACCCTTAGCAACTATGCCAGGCACAACTTACTATCCCGCGATATCCATGAATAAAGAATGGGTTCTTCCGCCAAAACCCAAGCCTGGTCGAAAACCAGCAGCTGATACCCCACCTACCAAACGGAAAGCTCAAAACAGAGAGGCTCAGCGCGCCTTTAGAGAAAGACGGGCAGCCAAGGTCAGTGAGTTGGAGGATCAAATGAAGGCAAAAAAGGAGGAAGATCAGAAGGAGCAGAACAAGTTAATGGCCCGCGTCAAGCAATTGGAGCACAGTCTCAAGGATTGTATTGAGGAGCTTAAATACTGGCAGGGGAAATACAGTGAGAAAGAAGACGCTTACGGGAAAGAAAGCCAATTACGGCAGAGTGCTGAGATGGAGATTGAAATACTAAGGAAGGGTATGACAAATGGGATAGAGGCTGTTGCGTTGCCACCAAGGCGATCTATACATAATAGATACATGGCGGAACCCACACCTGGGATCCCAGATGATATTACAGCGACAGAGCTTAGTGATGTGGGCTGTGGCAAATGCAGCGTGGAGACAAGGTGCGAGTGCATAGAGGAGGCGTTCAAGATGGACGGTGTGGTTGCTGAACCAGACTCTCCAACATTCAAACGTCCGCATTCGCCCCAGTCTGATTCAGAAAATAAACGCCATCGACTATCAAACCCTGATCCCAGCTTGGAGATCGACTTCACAGCGCAGTTCTCCACCCGGCGCCCTCCAGTCCTCACAAGCTCCGCCTCGACCTCATCCATCATAGCAGCAACGGCACTGCCAGACCCTTGCGGCTTCTGTTCAGATGGCACAACCTGCCTCTGTGCTGAGCTATCTAAAGAGCGCCCAGACCGCTCTCTCAGGCCTCCCGCATCGACCTTGCCCACACCGCCAGAATTAGCAATGACAACCAACACCAGCACCTCAAACCCCTGCATCAACGGCCCAGGAACCTGCTCCCAATGCCGCTCCAACTCAACCAGCACACTCTTCTGCAAATCCCTCGCTGCCGCCAAACCTCTGAATCTCAATCCACCGATCCACACAACAAGAAATACCACTGACCAGGCAACGACCCAAGGCTCCACCCTCAATTGCGCAGACGCCTTTACAGTGCTAAGCCGCCACCCTGGCTTCGACCGAGCAACATCTGAATTAAATACATGGATACCTCGCCTCTCCACCGTCCCCTCTGCAACGACAGCCTTTGACATCGAAGCCGCCTCCGTAATGGGCGTGCTCAAGCTATTCGATCGACGCTTTGGCAACACAGATGAAAATACATCAAGGAATCCGAAAGAGGCATCTGGCGATCAGCGTGATCGCTTCGCAGTCCAGGTCTCCCACGGTGGAGAAGGAAACGATACTTCAAATGAAGATCTTCAGACCGGGGATGGTGAGGGAGGAGACAAAGTTGGGAAGCCCGATACGAAATATGGCGATTGGATTGCTTATGCGCCTGGCCTGCAGCCAAGAGGGAAGACCGGGAGGCCGAGGATCGACCATGGCAGAGCGTCTGAGGATCTGTAAAGGAGCACGGTAGGTAGTAATTGGTCCTCACAAAGGTGCATTTTAGGGGTTTTGACTTGGCTGCTTTATGCACGCACCATTCGGTTCGAAATCGATCATCACTTGTACCTTGTTGTTGTACAGCTAGTATGGGCGTTACATAATATGTTAATAGCACTGTACATAGAAGATAGAGATTTTGAACAAAGCATGCATGCTCTAGACCGAAGACGCTCCCTCTCTCCTTCTCTTCCTCTCTCCCTCTCTTCCTCTCTCCCTCACTTCTTTACTTTCTCTCTCTCTCTTCTTCTTTCTCTCTTCTACTTCCTCTCTATCTCTCTTTCTCCAAATCTCATTTTCACTATCACAACAACCAAAGCAAATCCTTTCAATTGCCCCTTTGCTTCTCTTACCTCCCCTTCCGCCTCCTTCCCCCTTCTTTTCTCTTCCCTTCCCATCTCTTACCTATCCCTCCACCATCCCATCTCTTACCCATCCATCCATCCATCCTCCACGCATTAAATTCTCCCGCCAAAACCCTATTCCCTTACTCTTCCCCTCTTCTCCCCCCCCCCTTTCCCTTCCCTTTCCCCCCCTACCCCTTACCCCTCCCTTTCACTTCCCCCCTTAAATCCTAAACTCAGAACCAAGGTCTCCCAGCCTACAATACCCCCCCATACCCACACCGTTCCCACACCCACTATCCGATATCCACACTCACCATCCATACTCACTACTCACTACCCCACTCACTATCCCATACCCACATCCACATCCCACACCCACGCCCACACTCACTGCCCAATCCCTCACCCACTATCCACATCCACATCTCACTCACTATCCACATCCACTCACTCACTACCCTATACCCACATCCCACATCCCACATCCATATCCATACTCACTACTCACTATCCCCATACCCACATCCACAACCCACATCTTACTCACTATCCACACGCACGCACTCACATTATCAGATGGAACGATATCAATCATCGCACAACATTACCCCCGTTCGCCAATTTACCTCACCTTACCTTACCTTACCTTACCTCAGCTTACATTACCCTTGGCTTACCATATCATTCTCGATCTGGATCTTGATCATGCGTACGTACGTGAGCTATTGTCTGGGGGCGTTCTGAGCAGACAGGTGGGTAAGTTAGGTAGGTAGGTAGGTAGGTAGGTAGGGAGGGAGGAAGGGGGATAAAGAGGAAGGGGGGGGGGAGGGACGGATAAGGATTGGGGAATTTGAGGGGAATGAGAGGGGGGTGGTATGGAATGAATATGGTGGGCAGGGAGGTAGGTAGGTAGAGGAGCGGTTTGATTTTAGAGTTGGTTTTTAATTGTTTCATATAAGAGGGAGGGCGATGGAGGAGATGGGATAGGATAGGATAGAATAGGACATGAAATCCCCCGTGTCCGAATCAACAAAACTCTGTGGGGAACGAGGAGTCCGCAAACCCCATCCGATGGAATACAACCGACCGACGGAGTGCCCTCCCTTACAGAACTCCAAGCCTCTTTCGACTGAAACGACGAAGTTACCCCCCCCCCCCAGCCCCCGCGAGTTGTTAAATATCAGAACACGCTTCTCTCTCTCCTGCTCCTGGGGCTTCTGTTGGCTTGGGGAGGGGGCATTAAGATGGTACACGGTGCAGTCATGAAGGGGGGAAGGAGGTAGATGGTCTTTGTTTCGCCTTCGGGGTCCGAGACTCCCAGGCCGTTGTATCTCAAATAAATATATCATCAAGTTCAAGCTGGCGGAATGTAGGGTATCTGTTCTGGTAATGAAATGGCGTTCCTATAGAGAGAGAGAGAGAGAGAAAGTCCTTACTGTTGTACATGTCTCTGCGATCAGTAAAGATGGAAAGAGTTGAACATTGGTTATGGTGTTTCAGGGTGGGTCGTTGATGCGGGAAAAAAAACAAGGTCCAGCCAGGGTCGATACGCTGCTGGATGAGCGATGCGAATCAGGTGTAATTGATCTCGGGTTCACTCTGAAAAACTTACTTATCCCGAGCACCATGTAAAGGTGCCAAGCCCGGGACAGTCGGTGTTTATGGACGTGATGGTCTGAGGATCCCGGGCATAGTGATTTAAGAATAGATAACCTCATCCCACAGCTCATTCGAGAATCTCGCCTGGATATCCTTTAATGTCCACTTTTGTTGCCTGCCAATGTCCTCCAACGTCTCCTTGAACTTAACGATCGGATCTCCGTAACTCTCCGTGCGCATGTAATGCCGCGCGTCCAGTTTCCGCGGACCCATCTTCAACGTTTCCCACTCCTTGGCCCAATGCGGACGCGTGTTGAGCCGCATCGGCGTTTCCGAATTATCTTTATAGCTCATCCACCGGTCGCAGACCGCTTGCATAAAGGCTACCCATTCGCCGTCATGCTGAGCGTCGGGTACAGTCAACACTTCGATGGATGCGGTGAGATTGTTGCCGGCTTGTGGTGCCATGATCAGGTCGCTTCCGCCCATGATGCGCAATTCCAGCGTCAGGCGCATTGGTGTGCGCTTGTCCTTGTCTTTGCGAGTGATGGTGCGAAAGACACTCTTCAGGAAAGGGTCTGATGCGGTGTTGCCGGCGGTTTCGTAGACAAGATTGATCACGTCCCACCAAGCCCTCTGAACAACGGAAAAGTCTGGTTTACCATTCTTGTTGGGAATGGGAATCTGGAATTCCATGTCTCGCACGCGCATATTTTGGATCTAAGAGTCGGTATCAGCGAAGGGTTTCCTTTACTTCAGAGGATATAAGGAATTTGGGCACTTACACCACGACGAAAATGCAATGCATTAGGTAACTGAGTCTTGAACGTAGGCGTGTCATCCTCCCCATAGCTTGGAGGGAGCACAGCCATGCCAAGGGTGGCCAAAATCTGCGCTTGCCATGCTCCAGGAAGCTCTTGGAAGAAGTAGGTGTCTGTGATGATGCCGCCAATCCAGCCCTGCAGCCACTGGAGAAATACACTTTCGCTGTCTGGATAGTCCTTGACGTCTTTGGAATCGCTTACATTTTCCCACGTGTTCACCCATACCTTCTGCTGGAATGTGAACCAGAACCATTCAGAGTAATAATGATTTGCAGCTCGCTCCTCGAAATCTGTACGGCAAGCTTCAAGTTCCTTGAGATATTCTGGCTTGCCCCAATCGTCATCTCGTAGCGCACGTGGTATTTCGTCAATATTCAGGGGCGGTATCGCCCTGGCAACATCTACTTTCCGAGGCTTGAGCACAGCATAGGTCATTTTATCCAGCTCGAATGTGATGTGGGTCACAATACCGAGCAGTCCGAAGCAGCCCGCAGCTGCTCTCAAGTGGCCAGGATCAGTGATTGTCTGAAGCTCCCCGTTCGCGTCAACATACTCCACTGCCCTAACGTAGTCGGAGATAGTCTTATGCCGGGCGCCGGCACCATGACAGATTGGGCCGTTCACTCCACCAATGGTAACCCTGCGCGCCGTGAGCAGTCCAATCATTCACAGCACGATATTGATTCTTACTCTACCAGGATGACATCTACAGGAAGCGTCCATTCGTTATTCTTTATCGCCCACAGGCGAAACGCTTCGTTAGTGACAGCAACCCCTACGCGGCATAACCGCGTAGAGGAATTCCCTTCTTGTGCCGGGAGCAGCACAATGTCGTTGAGCTCGGTGGCTTTGTCGACCTGACCCGTAGGGCGAATACTTATTGGGTCAGGAAGGTTTGTCACTTGCACGTGAGGCAAGAGTGAGATGAAGATCTCCCCAGTTTGAGAGAAGGTATTAGACCAGCTGTGCCTATATCCACCGCAACGGACTCGAAGACCGTTCTGCTTGGCATAAACGACTAGGTTCTTTATCCCTCGTACCGTGGTTGGGACAAAGGTGTATTTTGGCTTGTTGCTAACAGACTGTCCCCAGTTCTCGAAAGGCAGGCCAGAGAAAACCTACCAGAGTAAGTATGGCGCAGCTCCGATAAAATCGAGCGGTATCTTACATCCATGATTTTTGCTTCCGAGTCGTCTTCGTAGATCTTGGGTCCACCAGAGTATACAGTCGCCTGTGCTTCTTTCAATTTTGTTGTAGCTCTTCCCATTTGCAACGCCACGAGAAGTCGCACGACGGGTCTCGCAAAATCAACGAAACCCCGTAAGAAGACATCTCGGATACTGACAAACAGTGATGGCGGGTTGGACTGTCCGGTCAGGATCTTGCCCACGTTTGGATTAATATCTGGGAATCGAAAGCCATTGCTGATGGTTTCCTTCCAGTCCGTCCCATTGTTCTTTTCATCTTTGAAGGCTCTAATCTGCCCTTTGGTGGCATCATCCAGAATGTCGAACTGAGACTTGAAGGCAGGAGTGTCCTCGAATGTCTTCAAGAAGCCCCGAAGCTGGACATTGGGATCGAATCTAGATTTGTTTTTGGGTGCATCGATGACCTCTTTTATGACCAAGTCCTTTAGAATATCAATCTTTACCAGAGGATACTTCTTGTCGTATTCCGACAGATGATCAAGCATGGACTGCAGGATCGCATCCCTAGCTAAATTGGTCGCTGGAGGTACCACGGGTGTTCCCGCCATGATGCGTCGCTAGAAGCCCAGGGGTGATGATGAGTCTGAGAGCCGTTCTGGATGGAAACAGAGCGGGAAAGAAGGTTTATATAGATAACCATAGTCGTTCAAAGTGTGACCCAAATTACAGAAGGATTGTGGCGCATCTGCCTTGGACTAACGGTGTACACTCCATAACCGTTTTCGAATGGGGTCAGCAGGCTACTATCGTAATGGCAATGCCAATAGACCGGTCAAATTGCATCCCGACTTTTCAGCCAGCCACGTAAAAGGGGGGCTGAAATACTGCTGATCAGGCCTCGAGTCCGCTAAAAGTACAGGTGATCTCAAATGTATACAGCACAGGACACCTGAACACTTGCTCGAGTCCTTCCTTAAGGCATGAGCTCCACTCCATCATGTACTTTATTTATCATCATTGAGGATAGAAGGGTGTGTAAAAGCAGAGAAGGTTCAAAGGAGCTGAATCCATGTTCATTTCCATTTGAGCAAAGATGTTGTTCCTCCTGCAGCTGTCATGTGCGGGAGAGTGGAGAGGGCCGTTGACTTACCCCCGCTAAGTCGGCCTACCTTAGCTTACTTTCTGCACTACCTTACAACCGCCCCTACTGTAAGGTATCATACTGACCAATCGCACTCTGATGTTCATAGTCATCAGTCAAATGTGTTGTATTACGTGACTTTTCGTAGTCTGCCTTCTTCGGTTGGTGGCGGCTGATTGATCAGTGCTACCATTGACAAAACCATTGGATATAGAATGATATTGTACACCCCCCAACTCTCTATGCACCACCAAAACTGGAACAGGCATAGCACTCTACAAAACCCCCCGCATGTGCACCGTGCGCTATTGTCTTCTTGCAGCTTTCTTTTCTGCCCGTCTCTGCAATCTTTCCTTCCTCTCTCGGTCTTGCGTCATTTGTTCCTGTGTTCTCTCGAACCTCGCTTGTGCCGAACTTCTCTTCATCGCTGCTTCACGCGCAAGCTCTTTTTGCCTCTTCTCTTCATAGGCGTCTGCATGCCGTCTCTCTGCAGTCGTCAGCCTCCCCTTCTGAGCTTGCTCTTTTTTGACCGATGGCGCAAATTTCTCTCCAGCCTTGATGATATCTGACACCGCACCCTTCATGCTTCCGAATATTCCCGTGGGACTCTCTGGATTCGATGGAGTACTCGATGGTGCTTGATATCGAGGATTTGGGTGGTAATGAGGTTTTGGTGCAGGTGCAGCTGGCGCGGGTAACGGGTGGATGCCAACAAAATTGCGGAACCCTGGACTCTTGAACATTGTAGCTTGTGCCGCCGATACACAGGCAGTCACAAAAAAGGTCAACTGGAGACCAGCAGGCCACCATATCATAATGAATCCGCCGAAAATGGGCATTGCATAGAGAAACACCTTTCGGGTCGTTTCACTAACCATGGCGGTGCTACCAGCCTCTCCTCCTTGCTAATATCGTGTCAGTAAATGCGTCTGTCATCATTTGACCCTAAGGCTTACCTTGAATGCAAAATAGTATGCCCAAGCCGTGGCAATAGGTATGAAGTAGTAGGGATCCGGTATGGTCAGATCAGATATCCACAGCAACCCTCCGGTGTCAAAACCAGGTACCGGTAGAGTTGCCATTGCTCTCATGAGCCGAAAGGTACCAAATCCAATGGGCAATTGCACGAGAGGGAGCAAGGATTTCCACCATATTATGCCGGCGCGTTTGTGTAATTCCTTTCGGTCCATCCAAGCTGCTCGCAAAGCGTTCCGGTCTTCCTCGGCCCGCGCGGCTTTGAACCGCGTGTTGATTTCATCTTCATAGGGCTTGACGATTTGACGTCGGGCGCTGCAGTCGGCAGCATCTATATAGAACTTGAGGACCGCAGCTCGGATAATCAACATTGTTACACCAATGGACGCCCACCAAGGTGTACCAAGATAGACATGGACATGTTCCAGTATTGTTTCCACAAAGGCCGTTGGACCCCAGCCGTAGTCAAGACCCATCTCTTTTAAGAAACCCAGATGCTCGTGGACAGGTGGGCTTATAGGATCGATCATCCCGTCGAACGAGGTTGGTAACAACTGTTCTTCCGCTGGGGTGGTAGTCTGATGGGGAGGAACATCGCCAGGTTGGATTTCAGCGCGAGGTGGAGGTATTGGTGTCGTTGAGGCGAATCGTGACGTGGAATTGCCGCTGAGGCGCTGAAGCGGCGATTGGACTAGACGCCATAGCTTCGGCGGTCGTGTAAGTGGATGGGCAGCAAGTTCGTGCTTCAGGATGGTTCCAGCAGTAGCGGAATAAAACTTTGTGAGACTGTTAGTAGTTGTCAAATAAAGGGCAAGAAGCAGTGCCAGATACCTTTCGGCCGGACTGTGGGGAGCTTGCCAAGTCTACCCTGCTATTTGTGAAGCGGTGGGCAGACCTGTGAAGACAGCGAGCTCGTATCATGCTGGCTTGAATGTTCAAATAGATCCGCGCGAGGTTCGAACATATCTCCCGACTCTCAATAAGGAAGGTCTGCCGACGCGTACTGGAACAGTGCTAGGACCGATCGACCTTAAAATACTTATGCCCTTCCTTTCCAAATCTCCCCAATCTGACAAGTCTAGATAGATGTGAGGTAGAGTAATAATATTGCAAAGGACATCAACTTTGTGGTGTCCTGGTGATTTCATTCATACCGGATGTCTGTTTGCTTTTGAAGCGCTTGCTTATCAACTTTGCACGAATCACACCGTTGTTCGGCTGAACGATCGGACCCCAATTCTACTGGAGATGACGGACGTAGCCGGCCTCTCCCAAAGTCGACTCTCTGCGAATAAGCGATTACTTCGATGTATGAGGTTTTAGAGGAAGGCATGTTTTGATTTTAGACATCGAATTGAAGAGTGTTTGCTCCGAAAAGTCGAACCATGCAACGCACCTCTTCCAAGCAAAGCGTTTCTAGCTGCGTTTTTGCGTTTCTTGGTCCATGTCACACTCATGCGAGACGAGCGATATGCCTATCCAATTTGAAAACTTCCAATCGCGTAGTCATGCATTCACTTCGACGTGCGAAATATCTCAGCCAGTAAATTGGGCCTTTGTACAACAATCAATTATCCAGGTGGTTATTCGCAAGTCTATCAACACGGACATCTATAAAATGAACAGCACCAATAACCGTAGCTCTGGATAGACAAAGCTGAGCATCGGAGAACACATCCCCACGTCACTATCGAAAAAGATAGACCGAGTTATTGACAGTTCATGCAAGCGTCCCACGAGCGAAAGCCAAATTAAGTACCGAGTTGTTTGTACATTGAAATATGCAAGATGTACGGAAGCAGCCTCAGGCCGAGCGGTTGACAGCCAGTCTGAAATGGCTCGCTATATAACATTGGATGAACCAGAGTTGCATGAATTCTGCCTATATTTGCTGCTCCAACGCCAAGCAAATGCCTTTTTTAAAACCCCTTTGAAAAGCTTTGAGCGCCATATATGCAGCAGCAGCCTTTTTCTTGTCTACAACAAGGTGGTGGTTGGCTGGCTACCGGTCACCACCGCTTGTACGTATGTAGGTAGGTATGTCTGTATGTATGGGTTTTCACTCCAGAGACGTCATGTCGTCCAGTTCGCGTTCCCGCCGCATCGTCTCCGAGGGGTCCTCTCGTATTTCGATGCCTGGTCCGACGGATCTCGAACTGCGTCCGCTGGGGAATATCTGTTCGAATCGATCGATCGTCAGCACAGCACAGCACAGGCCCAAGGAGCGAAACCAAGTCGCAAGGTGCCAAAGAGCCCATCAGTAGCAGCTATCCAAGCCATCTATCTACCATTTTCGCACCCAAGTGGGAAATATATAGCTACATACCTTCGTCCCCGACCATCCCAGTCGAAAAGCGGCTTCATGAGCCAACAGCTCCCCAAACCCCAACATCAGCCCATTGACAAATGGTAAAAGTATATTGATAGCTGCGCCCCGTAACAGGCCCCATATCGTAGGGGGCGAGTATAATATCATCGGCGAAGTCGAGGAGGATGGCGGGGAGGGCGAGAGCTCGTTTTGGGAGGAGGAGTAGTTCTCGCTGTCGGAGGGGATCGTGGCGGAGGATGCGGTCAGGTCTGACCGCTGGGGCTCTTGTGCCATGACGGAGTAAGGAATGAGATGTTGAAGTGGTGGGGTGTAGCGACTATCTTTTGAATGTCACCCTGCCATGGCTGGCTGTGCGGTATGGAGAGATGATATTGGACGTCCCATATGAGAGTCTCGGCAAACCTTCCCCATTTGAGATGTTTTAGCGCTCCTAGCTTATCACAAACCGAGCTGAATTAGGGCTAGGCTAGGGCTATCGAAAACATCTACATTATATTTCTTAGAGGTTAAATAGCTAAATCATAGAATAAATATAGATAAGTCTTTAGTTATACAAATAAGACTATATATTTTAGAAAAGATTCGAAAAATATACGCCTTTTAATTTAGAGAGTGTACGTCTATAGATTAAATAGATGTACGTCTAGTAAAAAGGAATTGTGAGGGAGAAGTTGGCTTATAGGGCCTAATAGGGGCATACCGTGCTATGAAGCGCGATACCCCCGAAGCTTTGGGCCTTATGGCCCAGTGGTAGCCGCCTTGACAGGAATGTACGCGTATAATATGTCAGAATATAATAGTCGACTATAATTACTTTTCTTTGGTATACCATAAATTACTGAATTATATTTTAGTAGATTTCCTAGTTACCGAATCATTACCCTTTAGTGGTATGAAATAGTTATGGGGGATTGATCTCGTAAGCATTCGGATTCAGACGCAAACGGCGCGGCCCAGCCGCTACAACAGCGGAGAGTGAGCCGCCGAGCCGGTCCCTACTCCAGCGCCTGAGACAGCAGAGCATCTTATCAAGAAGAACGGCACGCTACTGCAGACCATAGCGAAAAAGCTGCCCTTGCAGGTCGCGAGAAGGCTGTTGGCGACTATGTTCAAAATTACACTGCCGGGGTTCTCGGCACCCGTTCCTTCATCTCCCACCTACTACATTACCGATTCGCACAGGTTCCTGACGTGAAGACGCTTGTTTGTCTGAACCGCGAGAGAAATGTGGAGCCTAATCTCCGCCCACAGAAGGCAATGAGGGACAAGGGCATTCGATCCTTCGATAACATGGAGCCCAAGCTGTTGGTGTTGCAGGCTGCTAGCTCGAAGCCCATACTGGTGTGGCCGAAGGCCACTTCAGCCTTAGGCCGCTTCGCTCAGTTTTCAGCCTTTCCTGTCAAAAATAATCGGCTTGCCGCATGATGTGAGAATTTAGACGCTCCTTGGCGATAATGTTTTCCGGGTTCAGGGAGCCTGCTGCAGCCTAGTATCGCCAAACAAAATCTTGATGCAGATCAGGGCCAATGTTTTGTAAGCAACGGATCCGACTACTTCAATAAGAATGTGAGGGATTTTATGCGTTGACCCCCTCCCCCCACCCCGCGAAGGAAGAGAGAGTTCCGTCCACGGATGAGGTACTCTGCAGGTAGCAAGACCACGGCGTGTCAAACACTTAAGACTGCGTCCACTCGTTACGCTTCAGTCCTTTAACACAAAACTTCTCGAGGGTGGTGCATGCAGCATTACAAGCCGCATTGCAGCGAACACTCCATTACTGGATAACTCAGTCTGTTCGATCGACACTAAACAGAGCCAAGCTGTCCTCGCATTCCCTCAATGAGACTCGTCAAGAGGATTTTTCCTTGGCTAGAAGGAACATTTTTGCTCATTCCCGCGCCAAGGATCATATCTCAAGCTGCTTTCTCGCCTGCCGGCTAGCACCTTCATATGACGGAGGGAGGGGGATCACCTAATGAGGTGCGGCCCAAGGCCTACGACGCTACCTGTCGTAGTTTCAGGTGCCTATGGATCGCGATGCACACGTCGCAGCACACATGTTGACATGCGCCATGCTAAGGCGTCTAATCAAGGACTCTTAATGGCCGCTTTTAAGGGGCGGTCGTCTGGTGACCCAAAGACCAGTCACTAATTTTAATATATACATAAAGACTTTCACTTGCTGCCTCAAGACAAAAGAATAGATCAACATACTTCGACAGTAAACCTCATTGTTACTTCTTCCAACTTCTGATCTTCTACTTGAGCCATCTAAAATCAAGCTTGCTATCATATCACGAACATTCTCCCACCCAGAGCAGCTGTCATAGAAGTGTACCGGAGAGTATGGCCGAAAACTCAACCGCCGAGGCTTTCAGTCTGCTCGGCATTTCACTAATCGTTATCTTGCTACGTCTTATCTCTCGGATATCACTTCTTGGAATCCACCAACTTCAATTGGATGATTACTTGATGGCCGTGGCCGGGGTGAGCTTCTTTCATTTTGTCTGATACAAAGAAGAGCACTGACTGAGTAAAAATTAGTGCTTGTACTCCGCCGAAACCGTCGCCGCATACTATGTTGTTGTTTACAAGGGGCTTACAAACGGCACGATGACGGAAGAGGAGAGAGCGGCTCTTAATCCAGGCTCCCAAGAGTATCATGATAGAGTATCAGGCTCTAAGACTCAATTAATGGGCTGGATAGTCTACACAGTGCTCCTTTGGACTCTGAAGATATGCATGCTCTGTTTCTATGCACGCCTGATGTAAGTTCGCCCTACTGAATGAGCTTTCCAGCAACTTCCAAATAGGTGCAAGCTAAACGGAATTCTCTCAGTAACAAAGTCGGAAGTATGACTATCCGTGTTAAAATAGGGGCCTACCTGCTCCCTATCACCTTTCTAACTGTCATATGCGTGGAACTGTTTGCCTGCTCTCCGGTGCAAAAACACTGGCAGATCTATCCAGACCCAGGGAGTGCGTCAGCCTTCAAGATCTTACCCTCCGGAGTTTTTCGGTTTAATCGAAAATCTCAGGATTCTGTCACCCGGCTCATTCGTTCCCTTCAATATACACCCTGATAGTCTTAAATGTTTCCACCGACTTCTATTTGATGTATATCCCGTTACCTGTGAGTCTCTTTGTCGCGTTTTGGAAAACAACATCCGTTTTGATAAACAATCTTTTAGATGGTGTTGAAGGCGCGCCTTCCGACAAAGAAGAAGCTTGGTCTTGTCGCTATGTTTACCGGTGGACTCTTTGCTACTACAGCCGGATTTCTCCGGTGCGTATTGATCATTACGGTACGCTTTTTCTGATGTGCTTAATATCACCGCAACACTAATGGTAATCTAGTCTGGCCCGAGCGGGGCTCAGCAAGCAGGTGCGTGGTCGTGCCGTGAGTCTTGTATTGCGGTCTGCGTTAGTAATATTCCCATGATATACCCTTTTGTCGCACGAATCCATCATCGTGTGACATTGGGGAAGGAATCTATCCAGTCCCGGCAAGCAAACAGCTATCGCCTGGGTCCGCTGAAGGAGAGCGCACAGCAGAGTTTCGGGAAGAAGAGTCCTTCTCCATATTCGATACCCCAGACCACGCTATCTGAGAGTCGAGATAGGATTACCATGATGCCAGCCAGCGTAGTAGAAGTCGAAGCGGGATCTGACACGGACTCAGCGCGGGACACAGCCTCCGAATCAAATTCGAACAACATTAAAGTGGTGACCAAAATTGGGGTCAAATCGTCAGCACATCCGGAATTGCAAAGTGGGCAGAATAATAACGCACGCCGGACTGATGGACTTTAGCACTGTTGTGGAGGAACGTGAGAATCTATTCAAGCCATTTTATGTACTGCAGCCTCGCCAATTGCCATCTTTGTCTTGTTTGAGATTTTCTGATTACCTTCATTAAGGTAGTTGAGTAGAATCATGGCGCATTATAGATTGGTGGATGTTAGACTCTGTTCTGGGGGAGTGCAGGTCTGTTCATGCAATTTTACTTAGCACGCTTTTCCCAGTATTGATTGGACCATGGACGACAGTTGATGTTTTTCACTCAGACCCCCTTTGAAGATTCCTAATCACCTTCATCAGTCTTTCTGTGCCATGGGTATGACTTAGTGCTGGAGAGATTTCATCGCCCTCTTGCTACAAGCATCATCTCCGACCATGCCGCCTTCGATGTCCGAGGACATGTCACCTCTGATCTAGTCTACTTCAAAAATATCTTGCGTCCTCTCGCTGTTTTCCGTCGGCCTGATGACCCCTCGCTCATCTTTTGAGACTCCAACCACCTCCCCATCCCATCCAGGCGGTCGGTCTCCCACAGACCTCGAGCAAGGCAGATGAGCAGTGAGGCTCCAACGACATCGAGGCTTGCAATTTCCCCTTCTGATCCAGCCGCCTTCTTTGAGCATAGAGAATGGTTTCCAGCAGCCGTTCCCATAAGCTGTCCGCAAGTAAGACTAACCATGTATGCGTGCGGTGTTGATTTCGTTACGTGCTGAAGGTGCAATCTCTTGAGTAGCGCTTCGTTGAGCGATCTGGCTCATCTGCAGCCCCAAGCCAATGGCAAAAGCCTGCAGGGTAGGACCTCCGACCGTGGAGGTGCCAGTGTACGTGTCAATGATAACGCTACCGAGATAGGTTAATTTGCTAGAAATACCGAGTATAGTGGTGGAGATCTGTTGCTTATGTAACGCGCAAACAATGGCCCAATATATATCCCTGCTATGCTAATGAATGCGAAGAGATTAATGATAAGACTAGAGTAGCGATAGGGCGGAGAAGCTAACAGGAACTTGAGCGTCGTCCAAAAAGAGGTGCATATGGCGAAAGTAAGAAATCTGACTAAATAGGCCTGTGTTAGAAGTGGCTCGTGAGTGATAAATCGGACGATACTCTATAACAGCTTGAGGTAGTTCAACCCGTCCGGATTGACTGACGGATTAGTCTGGCATGAACAGCCAAAGCTGAAGAAAGATAAGGTATTGAAACCCGAGTGCGATCCAGTAAACATTTCGCCAACCGGTGTATTGAGTTACAATGCCAGACAAGATCCGCGCAATAAGTACGCACAGTCTCGAGAAGATCAGAAACTATGGTAGAGATGGCCGTTGCACCGTCTAGAGGGAGGGGCCAAGCTGGCAACCACGGGTACCATCGATAGCGGAGTCACTGATGTGATTGAAGTGAGAAAATAAAAAAAGATTGAAGATCGATAAGGAGTCGGTGATACTGATGCTGATCCTATGCCAAGGTTCAGCTGCAAAGTTGTCTCTAGGTTTGCTCATTCTCACTAAAGAGTAGCTGTGACGAATTCGAGGGCCAGAGTGAATGCTCTCTCCTCTTGAACAGATCTCCTAATGGAAGGATATATAGTAATCCAGCTCCACAGCCAGCTTGCATCAAGGCAGGAACGGAAGAGATCTCTCATCGCTGACTCCAAGGTCCTTCGCTAAGGGTCCCCGGGACTCACAGTAAACGTCACAGCAAAGTCAAATAGTAGATCCGGGGCCATAGAAAAGGCTGATAGATTCGCGAAATCGTAACGGCATCGTGGCCGGGTCCAGGAGATGAAAGGGTATAGGCTTTCCATCTCAAGTGCTTGAGTTCAACCGGCTTATCAATAGGCTCCCGCAGGCAGACCAAGCTGGAAGTCTTGGAGCAACTGTCAATGGACGCTACGGCGGCAGTGACCACGAGTCAAAGATTTTCAAGCCTGGTGTCTCGGGTGTCCACAACGCCTGATCGTGCGTCTCCAGGAAATGTACCAGCCCAATAATTTTGGTATAAAAGGCCAAAACAAAAGGAAGCTTGGATCAGTTTCGATGCTAGCCATGAACACACCACAGGATCTTTCCTTACGGCACTGCGAGGTGCAGCGCAACATGGCCATCATGAGGAGGTACGATGCTTCTGTGCTGCAGTGTGATGGTCAAAAGTGGATGGGGAGGTGGCGCCATCTGCTTATCATATCGCGGACCCTGCCTGTGACTGAACTTTTTAATCTCAGGCAGACGGCATATCTGTTGAAGGCGCTGCGCTTTGTATCTCTATTCGAATACTGGGTCCAAGGTCCGAGGAGGAACGCTACAGTGATCTGCCAAATCGGCAGGTTGCTGCGAGGTTTGTCACTGCTGGCAGACAAGCCTGCACACACCAGGCACTTTGTCATTCCGAATACTTCTATCAATGCCACTTTCAAAACGCTATAGTTGCGGTGGAGAATCCTCCTCCTACTATTTTCCCCTCACCACAGAGTAGAAAGATCGTGCACGGATCTTTCGTTGGTAGATTTGGGTGTGCAGGCTTTGCTGTCCCCCGCCAGCCGCGGCAACGTTCAGTGAGCGAGATAAGAAAGTCACTGCCGCCTGCTGCTTTGAAGATGGATTTGGACGGATGTACTGATTCTGTCACCTTGGATGTCACCCTGGAATTGTCGTATTGTTGTCTTCGTTTTATTTTTGGGCTAAAAGCAAATGCCAGATTGACATACGGGCCCTCAGATGAAGTCAAAAGGACATACTGAACAACTTCTGTTTGGCCCTGGTACAATAGCATTGCTTGCTTTTTTCCATTTTCTACAGCAGCAGACTTCAACCGATCAATGTGAGGAATATATACTGTCGTCCAAATTTTAATACAGAAAGTTACTGCCTTACCCTCGAAAGGCCTCACCGTTCCCTTTCATTATGGCTGATTCCACAACTTCGGATTCACTGCGACCCCCAATGCCGAAGCGAAAGACCTAACTCAGTTGCTCGATTATGCTGCAGCCTCGCAAGGAGACATTGTCGTCTATCCACCTAAATATATCCGAGAACATTGCATTCGTATGCAGTACCACGAGCTTCTTGTCAAATTTCGGACCAGAGCTCAGACCATCAAGGAAGTTCTCCATGTACGCGCCGGCTCGATTATTCTTCTCCATTTTAATCGACAGCTTGATGATATTGAATGGTTTTGGGCAGTTATTATGGCAGGTCGTCTACCAGCTCTGTCCACTTCTTTGGTGAACGACCATGGACAACGTCGAAAGCATTTGATCCAGCTTCACGGCTTCTTACCGGACCCCATTATTTTAACGAGAGCGCACCTTCTTTCCCAATTCATAAGTGTCGATCTTCTCCGAGCTCTACTCGACTGAGTCCTTAGTAGTAAGATCTTGTGCAGGCAGAAATGCATCTAGAGAAGGCTCAGAGATCGATGACGTCCAAACGTCTCAAGATGCAATCAGGGAGGGCACACGTCCCTTGTGGACCTCCAAGAACGAGACTTCATCGCAGAATGGCTCGCTGTCCAATTCTGTTTCCTCCGATCCGAACCACACAGACACTATGGACATCAGCGCCTTGAAGCAATGGAAAGTCAATGAAGGAGAAGGGGTTGAAAACCCAAGGGTGTGAATATACACTCGTATCGAAAGGTGAAGCCAATGTGGTGGCTACTGGAGCAGTGCTTACCAAACGCTTGAGCTTTTGTCCCCTACCAGCCGAAGCCATCGCACCTGCGTTTGGTATGACAGAAACTTGCGCTGGCAGCATCTACTCTCACAAGTTTCCGGCTCATGATATCGCAAATAGGTACGAGTTTGCCTCTTTAGATTGTCCGATTCCCCAATTGGAGATGCGCGTCACAACCCACACCAACCTGCCTACCCGTACCACATACAGTACAGGCGAAGTAGGGAACTTTGAGCCAGTTGTCTTTCAAGGACATACTACGTCAATCCTTCCGCAAGAAGAGAAGCTTTCACGGAGGACGGATGGTTTCGTACCGGTCACCGGGCACATCTGGAACACGGAGCGGGAAGGACCAAGGAAAATATCATTATTAGCAAGACGAGTTGTCATCAACCATCGTCAACTTCGGATGGCTTAGGATTGTTTTAGGTAGGCGCTGCAGAAGGCGCTCTGATATATCGTTTCCATATCCCTGACTTGTTGGGCCCGTTAGTTCCGTAAGTCTGAGATGGTTAATCCCGAGCACCTTTCCTCCAATCCACGTGGTTTTTTCTACCCTGCAGTTTCCCTGTGCCCTGTGGCTTTCAATCACTCTTGGGAAATTCTTCTTCATGGTTGGAGGTAATCTTAGAAAATGGTCCGTAGCTGCAACGTCGGAAAGGTCTGAGTCGAAGAGTTTCGACTCGATGTGCAGCATACAGTAGCCCTCCAAGCACTGCCCATGCACCTCCGCGACGAAATTTGCATTAGGACTCAAACATAGATTTCATCGATAGTGTTAGCCAGACTTCCTTTCACCTCCCAAAGGAGGTGTTCGGAGGATCCGCTTGGCTAGAGTAGGATAAGCTTGTTGCCTTTCTGGCAGATAAAGGCATCGTAGTCATGACGGGACTCGCGATGAACGACGGGACATTTGCCCTGCTTTGTGCTTCTTAGTTCTTTGCTTAGTATGTATAATGTAGGATTTGCACAAAGCCCATTTCTACTTTAGCCCTGGGGCAACGCTGGTCCATTCCACTTTCACTCCTCGCTAGATTCGTACTTAAAATTAGCCAGAACCTGTTTAACGACTACGCCAATAACTATGAAAACAAAGACAAGACAGAGGAAAACCAAAAGTGCGATGTTTCTTGGCTTAGAACGAGACTCCTTCTCCTCCGCAGATTCTCCATCCGCCCCCGCAATTTCCACAGTCCAAATTCCCGTAGGACTCAGAGGCAGTCCACTGTCTTCGGCGTCCGCAGTGAGACTGCTGGCCGGACTACAAAACGACTGCAACTGAACAGATAATTTCAAACTCAAATCCGCGATGACTCGTCCACGAATTCCATATTGCCCGTCTACAGTGATGAGCAAGGCTCCGTGTGACAGTATATCAGGCTTTTTAGAGATCCACATATGATCACTATTCAATCTTCTTTCCATCGTATCCCACTTATTGTTTATAGCCTCCTTACAGGTCTCCATGAGTTGCTGATGTTCCCCAGACTCGTTCCCAGACGCCACAGCATGTTCAAATGCATTCAAAAACCATTGAGAGTACATTTTGTTGGCCAGTCGGATGACAGGGTTGACATCTTCGTCAAAACCGAACGTGATCCACTGAATCTTGCACCATCCAGAATGGTCCCGGCCTTCCTTTGGTTTCATGTGGACAATGCCTACGACTCCCGGGTTATATTCATGCTGACAGATATGATCTTCGTTGGAGGTCTGGCTATTGGACAATATGATCGTATGACAATTATTATGACCTGGAGGCTGGAGAGTCCGAAGCCGGAACTCGTTGAATATGTTTGCAAGGGGTTGTGTTGGATCCACTGATATCCGGATTTGCCGTTCCTTGAAGGGAGTCCAGTGATCAGAATGAACTGACCCTCGGCTGACATTTATGGTGTTTCTTACGCGGACATATTCGCCCGCTGTGAATGTTCTGACGATCAAGATATAAGATGTGCAATCTGGGTAATCCAGTGCTGGCGATGGTGCACCAACTAACTGCTCCACCAACAGTTGAATCAGTTGGTTTTTGTAGTTGACGGTGCAGTTTGGGTTCTGGCAATTGGTAGTTGGTGTGATTTAAACCTGAAAATCAACTGGTCCACTAGCAGTTTTGAATAATATGTAATAATACTGTAGCAGGCCTGAGGGCTGCAATCTAGCTAGTGTTTCAGGCCGTGACATATATATCTAAGACCTTGCTACTGCTAAGAAAGCAGTTATTATAATATAACAGATCGATTATAATACTTCTAATGTTATTCTTATATCTATATCGACTTCTATAGTAACGAAACCGAGATTAATCTTTCAAGCATAATAGATGGAAATGCTAGCGAACGATAACGATGAAATAATTAAAAATAAGTATAATAAGTATATCGATAAGGATATTATTGATATTAGAACGTCTATAGCGCTTGAATAATAAACTAATATAGCATAAAGAACGTGATTCCTAACTCTATCACATATAGTTATTGACTTTCTATCTATTCTAATTATATTCTTCGAGATAAAACGACTCTTTTTAACTACTAAGAATACTATTAATAAGAAACGCTATCGTCTTACGATTTTTATAATCGAGGTCGTTAAGTGTCTAAAGTTATAATTTCGACTTAAACTATTTATATAGAAAGCCTTAAACACGATCATAAAGAAAGTCGATATAAAGTTCGATAAGTAAGGGAACGCAAGATACGTTGAATCTACTATATATATTACGGAATAGCTAATAATGATATTACGAGTGTGACGACCACATAGGTCTGCAACACCAAGTCGGCTTACCTTTCCAATCGGGACTAGCCTCTACAGGCCTCAACGTTCCTTATAGATATTTCTTTCTAGATAGATAGTTTCTTCTTAAACTTAATTTATTCGTTATATACTATTATCAACTTAATCTAATTATAATCTTAATATTAAATTAAGTCTCACTTTCTTATTACGCTCGTAAGACGTGCGAATTAAAAGAATTTAATTATAATATAATCGACAATTTTAAAAAATATCAACACGTATTATTTTAGAATTAATATCTCTTAAATTATATAAACGTACTATTAAAAGATCTAAATTATACGAAATCACTAAAGACTTATAAGTAAGCGAGATTAAAGAAATTATAGTAAGATAGCTTTTAAATTATACGAAGTGTCTTCTTATAATTAAATATTAATAGCGTATTATAATTAAAATCAATTTATATTAATTATTTAGGCGGATTAAAGAACTATATTTTAATGATTTTTAATCTTTACGACGTATCGAACGATTAAGAAACGAATACACACGCTTCTCGCAAAGAATCTCACTATAAAACTAATATAATCTTAACATCTACCCAATACATCTACTTAATACTTAATCTCGCGACGCGATTATAACTTACGCGATTAATCTATTAATTAGTATACTCTAGATATATTTTTAGTACGATTTAGTTATTTTATTATTAATAAATATAATAATTAAAGTCGTGTATATTCGCTAATAAGAATTACTTATATAACTTACTTCTTAACGTCCCGCATTAATAGAGCGTTCTCTAAAGTCTATTCGTCTATAAGCACACTTTATTTAAATAATTATTACTTATATTATAATTAGCTTAAAACACTTATTATAAATTTAGCTAAGTTTATTCTTACTATATTAATTTTAATTTCAACTCAAGTAAATTTCGTATAAAAAATTAATTCTATTTAAAAAATTAAAGAAAATTATTATTTTTTTAAAAATTCAAACGATATCTTAATATTATATACTTAATCACCATTTATAGTCTTTATAGAATATCTTATAGTACGAAGTAAGGCGCGAAAGATTCTTAGACGAGTATAGATTTCGTAATTTATTCTACGCTATTTCTTAATCTAAAATATTATCTTAAAAATACTTTAAATCGACGAGTATCTATATTATCTAGAAATACTTTTCACGCGCTTAAGAATCTTATCTTCGCCTAAAATATAGTTATTTAAAAATAAGCTAATTTAATAAGTTAATACGAATTCTAAAGAGTTTCTAACTATTTTAAACAAGCTTCGCGAATAACGCGATCTTGAAATAGAGATTATTTAATTATATAATTTTTTACTTAAAGAAATTCTAAATTATAAATAGAAATATAAAAAAAATAAAAGAAGAAGAAGAAGATTAGAATCGCTCTCGATCGAATTTAAATAATCTATAACTATTTATAATAATAAGTGTAGAATCTTCAGTATTAACTTCGAAGATCTCGTAAGAAATCTATTAATTTAATATAGGTACGGGTCGGAAAGGTGTGGTATCTGTTGAACATAGTCGTTTTTAACTTTTTTTAAACTTTTTTTAAAAAATTATATCTTTTTAATCTATTTATAGAATTTTATAATTACATAAGCGTTCGCTTAAGCTTTTTACGTATTTTTAGAATATAAAAAAATAATACGTAATATATTTATTAAAAACTCAATGGGAGTATGGGATATCCCATACCTTTCGGTATGGTATTCGAAAAACTAGTTCCATACCATTAAATATATCACATCTTTCCGACCCGTAAATATATTAATTAGATTTCTTTCTACGCGAGTTCGAATTTCTATTCTAATAAATACTCTAATAATTATCTAAGTTTAAATCTCTATAATTAACACTTTAATAATTATCTAAGTTCGAATCTTTATTCTAATTATAATTCTAGCGATTATCTTTAAAGCTCTTTTTTCTAGATAATTCTTTAACATTAATAATATTCTAATATCTTCTAAAATTTTCTTTCTACACTTTTTTTCTTAATAAGAATAGCGCTTATAATTACGAATAATATTATAGACTCGTATAAGCTTAACTCTTCTCTTTTAATTATTGATAATATTATAAAAATGCTTAAAAATATTTTTATATTTTTATTTAAATCTTTTAATATTAAGAAATTATATAATTAAAAGAGACTTAAGATTCGA